>PVKP010000306.1:0-216722 GCA_004027715.1 Plecturocebus donacophilus | reverse complement strand
ACAGAACCTACCACCCCATATCCATAAAACATATTTTTTTCAATATTATATCATACCTATTCTAAAAGTGATCACATAATAGGAAATAAATCACTTTTTAGTAATTGCTTAAGCATTTCACAGATTTAAATGAAATCCTGAGCAATAGAGCAAGATTCTCGTTCTCTCTCCCTCTTTCTCTTTCTTTTTTCTCTTTTATTCTACTTCTTTCTTTCTATATAAAAAAAAAAGAAAGTCCATTAATAAACAACAACCAACAAATTTATCATCTAGCTCTGGGGACAGAAAGCCGGGTGGGTCACAGTCAAACAGAGATCTCTTCTTAATGGGAGGGCCTGGAGTAAAACAAGAAAATCAGGCTTAGGGACAATCAAGCCTAGGTATTTGGGTTTCCTAAAGTTCCCTGTGGGAATCTGAGAACAGTGTTTGTGAGAATTCTCCCTAATGGCATCCTCTATTTGTGGGTAGAGATGGTATGTCTCATGTCCTGGAAGACAGTCGCTGCACTGGCCAGAAACACACAGCATGGTTCTAACCTGCTTGTGGTGGAGGCTGGGTTTCATTTATTGCTATGGACCCAGCTTCTAGCACTCACCTGACCCGTGGGGAAAGGGGAAAGCAGGGGCGTAGCTAAGCTAGTCCTTGCTGGGGAGCACAGTTAGCATCCGCCTACTGGAAGCTCAATTCCTACAGAAACCCTCCTAAGGCCAGAGTCAGGTAGGTGGCCTCACAGGTGTACTACCAACAGTAAAGGGGTCTCTGGGAAGGAGCAGAGCAATAGTGAACAAACAGCCTCAGGAGGAAATTTTCTTGGCCTTGGTCATAATTACCAGTGAAAGCACATCCCACTGGGTTATCAGACCCGGAACCACTTGCTGGCCATGATCATTTACAGCTTCCCTCCTCTGACCTTCGTTTCTTCTTTAAAAAGGGAAGACACTTTGGAAATTCTAACATAAATATAAAATATGATCATCGGCATGCAGTGGCTCACACCTATAATTCCAGCACTCTGGGAAGCCAAGGTGGGAGGTCTCATATTCAGACTGAAAGTTTGAGACCAGCCTGGGCAACATACCAAGACCCCTATCTCTACAAAATTAAAAAAAAAAAAAAAACGACTGGGCATGCTGTCCTGCTCCTGTGGCCCCATCTACTCAGGAAACTGAGGTTAGAGGATTGCTTAAGCCCAGGAGTTCAAGGTTATAGTGAGCTGTGATTGCACCACTGCACTCCAGCCTGGGCAACACAGTGAGACTCTGTCTCTAAAAAATTAAATTAAATATCATTTATACAATGAAAGATAGTTTGCAGCTATAAAATTTCCTTCTGCCTTCCCCCATTTTTATTTGTAGATTGCAGAAGCAAATGATGAGATGAAACCTCAGAAAGAGAGCTGCAGAGATTAAAGTGGTCAGATATTATCTTGAAAGCAAGATATGTAGGAAGCATGGATCGTGTATCAGGGAACTTTTCCTGTTTGAATAAACTATTCTGACCGAAAGGGAGAGTGGAGTTCCCTCAGGCAGAGGATGGGGAGTGTCTGGTGTTGGGGCTCCCTGGTTCTCTACCTGCTTTTAACTAGTAGGAAACTTTCTCCTCTCAAAGTTGTTTACCGCCAAATGATCTGTCTATATTAGTGGGGACAGAAACTCTTTCCATGCCAAGGGTTCTCAGCCCAGAGCTTAGCATTTAAAGGCTTTCCTCCCTTCCTTTCTGAGTGCAATAGCTGCATTCTCCGCACAGTTCCTGCTCTGCTCAGAAGGAGGCCGTCAGGCTCCTTAGAAACCAGCCCTTCCTTGGCTGGAAGTGTCTCCAAGCAGCGTAGTATGCTGTTTATTTCTCATTCTTCCCTAAGTGACAGCAGCATTTCCTCTTTTCCTGCTGGTTAATCCAAGGTTTTAGGGACAAAACAGGCTCCACTTGAGCACTGTCCCTTAATCATCCTTTAAGATACCTGGTTGACACTGGAGCCACTCTTGAGCAGGGGGTTGGGAGTTGTTAACCGGGCATTTTCTCACTTTGTCCTTGCGGCCCTCACGGTCAAGTATAGGAAAACCTGAGCAGCCATTCTGAATAGAAGCAGCCCCTGGCTGGGAATCACCCAACTTCCAGATGGCCCACTACTGGCCCGCAGCTGCTCCCGATTACGGAATGAGCCTCTGCATAAGCCACAGCTCACGCTTGTCTCCTTTCTTACCCTTGCTTGGTCTGCGTTTTCCCAAAATCCTTTTTTTCTGTTCTCCCTTCTAAAGTAACACGCAAGAGCTGGACCTTCTAAAAGAGTAAGGAACCCATGCAGAAGCAAACAGAGACTGCTGGTTTGAAATGCTTCTTTAGGAAAAGCAGAAGAAAATTCCTCCTCCTCCTTATTTTTACCCCTTCTTCCATTTTCTCCTATTGTCTCCTCTACTTCTTCCATATTTTCATCCTCTTCTTCCTTTCCCATTGCCACCTTCTCTTCTGAAGACCCAGAATTCAGGATAGTTCTAGCAGTATTACAGTTTAGCTACAATCCAGTTAGCTAAACAGGCTTGAGGGGCACAGGCCAAGAGCCAAACCAACTTGTATTAGGTGTTTCCTTGGGAAATACACTTAAAATGGCAAACAACGCACTTAACTTGAAGACTTCAACCCACTCTGAAGTTGGATACAGCTTGAGGTGCTGGATGTATTTTGGACAGCTGTCTCCTATAGTTAAGAAATCAAGACAATCCCCGAAGTATACTAAAGTATCAAGCCATTGTATGTTTTGCAAAATCATATTACTCTCTAATAACATCATAAATTTGTTTACTTAGCCCTGCTAGCCTGAGTGATGACATGCAATTGATCTTTGTCTGACAGAGCCTGCGACACTGGCCCAAGAGAACACACTGATTCGACTCCTCAAAAAGCATTTGGGGTTAAACGTGCCAGGTGTGGGCCGGGCAGATGGCATAGCAGCGGTGCCTTGTGTTGTCATGCACATAATCTGATTTCTGAAATGACCTCGAGACACCAATTTGCTCTGCTCGATATCAGGTGTGCGGTGAGGAGCCCAGTCTCTGGGGAACACTCACACCACTTTTCAGCACTTCTCATCTGTGGGCTAATGGACAGCACTCTCATTGGAAATGGCACTGTTTGCTCTTCCCACAGGAAGAAATTGTTAAAATGCTGGTAGCCTTAGCAGGCAGCAGGTGTGGCAATGCATCCTGAGTAGATAATTGCAAATACGTTTTTAGTTGCAACTTTGGCACCCAACAGTAAATAATACCAATTCCTACAAATGCAGTAATACCAGTTCCTACAGATGCACAGGGATTGAGTTTAATTTTTCTTTGAACAAATGTTGAGAATCTATTTTTTTCTTTTTTTCCACAATAAGCTGTTTGTTATTTTTTCCATGTTGCACCATAAAGTAAATTTGCAGTGATACACTACAGCATTATTTTGTTATTACTGAATAATAATGATAACAAAACACATTTTGCATTTATTTCTAGTGAACTTTTTATAACTTGTAATAGGATGGACTGTATGAGAAAGATGTTTATATTTCTCTACTTAGAAAATTAAAAGAACCAGAGTCCTAAGCTGTCTAAATTTAATGGTCCAAAGACAAAGATTTTGCAAAGACATCTTTGCAAAAAAATTGTAGCAGAAATTCGGTTAGGGTACTCTACTAACTTTTCTGATGTTATTTGTACATTTCTATTTTAGCTTAAAAACATCAGCTATCACAGACTTTCAGCCAAAATTATACTTTTACATCCTAAAAATAATAGCCTCATTTCCCTCCCTGAATTTGTGTGACATTAAAATCACATATTTTCATCTGTTGTCCAATACTTATTTAATAGCTCAAAACATTATTTCCATTCCTGGAAACAGAATGAAGAGATTGATTAAAAAAAATTACTTTTTAACCAGTTAGGTTGATTATATGAAGATAAGATTTTATCATTGGCAGAAACTTTCCATAGTGCAGGCTCTTAAAGTACAGGGTATTAAACACAAATATACTATGTCAATAATGACCTAAGAGTAATAGTTTAATTTACTGACTCTATCAATAATTAAGGACAATATGTCTCCTGAAAACTTTGTCCTCTGGTCCCTTCAGAAAGTTTAGGGACTTATTGGGATAGAACACTATTTTGATTTCTCACAAAATCTTCTTATTTCTTAGAAAAGAAAAATCCACTTTTAATATTTGGCCTTTTTAGTCGGTGACATGCATGGTGAGGCACTGTTCTGCCCAAATCCAGGAGGGGATGTTCATTTCTGGCTGCTGCATCTTAATTGGGAAATTGACACCCTGGAATATATTTGAAGAAAAAGACTCAGTCCTTGAAAAATTATCACCAAAGAATGCCTGAAGGAAGGAGATATTCATCACAGAGAAGTCAAGGGATGGGGAAAACCTAGAGACCCTCTCAGGGTTGGAAGGACCATAGTGAGGATGCCGCTAATCTTACACTGTGGCTCCGAAAGACGGACTCACCACCAGCAACTGGAAGTTAGAGAGGGATAACCTTTAAATCAATGAAACTATGAAGTTACTCTTTCTGAGAACCATTACAAATAGTGTGAGTCCAGTATTTTCTGGTCTCAGTAACTCTTATTAGAATTCCGAAAACAGCAACAGGCAACATTACAGAGTCTCAGTGTGGAGGTGTGGGAACTAGGACCAGACCACCTTGGGCTTCCGTTCCGAAAGGCTAAGTTTCATTCTTCCAGGTGAATCTGGGCAAATCCTTTATCCTTCTGTCCAAATAGATTTTGGTATCCGTACCTGATCTCGTGGCTTCTGGTCCAGCCTTACAATTTTTCAATGTATACTTGCTCTCAACTCCTCTGCTTCTCAAGGTGATTTCACAACTGATTCTTCAGCTGCATCTCGATCCCACAGAAGTATTTATTTTCACATGGCTAAAGTCACAAGGATTAAAAGCTAAAATCAACAATTCTCAAAAAGCGTTCAGGGTGAGAATTTTCCTTTTGAAACACCAAGAGTCTCTTAAATACTAGACAAGTCACACGTGTGTCATCTGAAATTACATCACACCAGCCAATGACGCACTATTAAATGCATCTAAATTCCCTGCCTGCCTTTTCAGAATGTTTACGAAACGATTCCTAAGCACAGATGAAGCCTTTTCTGCCTGCACATATTAATTCGTGTTTTTATTTATGCACTCCTGATCTTTGTGACGTTTTGTCCTTTAGCCTGACACCAAGTCATTTTTTATACATGTCCTGTGGAAAGGTGGCCCTTGCCCTGCAGTCAACCTCACAAATCCCTGACACACACGCATGCATTTTTTATTGTTCTCACATGTTGCTTAACAGCCTGCGTGATTACTGCCTTACAGCACAGCAGATGGGTTCTTGCATAGCGGTGAAACAGATGAGATGCTCAAATCGATTGTTTTATCAACAATCAGTTGCAGATAAAAATCATTTTAATGAGAGAAATTAATGGTGTTTGCAAACATGATGTTAATTAAAGAACATTGCTTAGGCGGTTTTTTTCGCCTCTTTTTTTTTCTGCACACCATTTTTTGTTACCCATGACATCTTTCATTATTGACTCATGCCCCAAAGAAAAGGCGATTAAAATCTGCTTTTGTTTGATGTAGCTTTTATTGAAGAAAGAAATAGATCTTTCTGAAGCTTCCTGGTGAGATGAAAGTCTAATTATCTCCACAAATGAAAGGAAAAGCTTTAATTAGGCCTGTGCTGAATCTGCGCACTGTGAATTTGTGCATTGTGATGGATGGAGCCCGCATCTCCTCCGTGACTGCCGTTGAAATAATGAAGGAAGAGGAGAGGCAGCCTGCTCCCACGATTCGGCTGGCAGAGTGGAGTTGCAGGCACACCTGGGTTGTGAGCGAGTGCCCGGAGCAGCTGCCATGGGCCATGTTTCAGTGCTGTGCATTCGGCTGTTTTACAGCCTCCCTCTGAGCTTTGATCTCTTTTCAGACAGCAGGGGTCCTAACAAATCAAGCTTTTCATGTTTCACTCAGTTTCACTCTCTTTTGCTTCCCCATTCACACTGGAACTCCAAAGAGGATGGATAAAATATTGTCTTTTTCTGAAGCAATTAATGATCGGCAGCTGATGTGATTGAAGTGGGTATTATGCCTTACAAGCAGTATTTTAAGGTTGACCATAGGGAGGATTCTGGGGAAAGAAATGAATTATTTATTTAACTTTTTAGTTGTTTACTTCAGTGTTTGTAATGCCATTAATCATTCGCACGTCAGCTTTAACACGGACACACACCTTTGGAAGCGTACGGAGCTGTCCACCAGCTCTGAAGGGTGACATTGTGAATTATTTTAAACTACTAATTGTCACATGGCAGAAAGCTAAAAGTACCAAATGTGGCTGGATTCCATGTTTTGCCCCACTTTTGCCATGTTGAATGCAGCTTGGTCTATTTTCATGTCATCCCACTGATGCCAGGAAGGTCAAACTCTGACTTGATCCGTCACTGCTTGCTGTTAATCTGTTCTTTTCAGTGATTCCAAAAGCACTTCTGACATCAAGAGTGATGATGGGGATTATTTCCAACACTTTTTTTTGGCCAGGATTAAAACAGAAGTTGGGAAGGGGGAAATGCTAACAAAACTGAGCAGCATGTACAGGCAATTTGACCTCCCTGCTGCCTCTCGCCTTTCTTTGGGTAGCAATTCCCTATCATGAAAGAATGATGAGTTTGTTTTAAAGGTATAAAATTAAGCCTGCATCTCAAGATCATAGGAGGAAAAAATCTGCACGTGGAACGTGGCATTTTCACACACTCTAAGCAAAGGTGTAAACTGAAAGGCAATTTTCACGACCTATGAAAACCCTATCTTTAGGCAACCCTTCTTTATTTATAGAGGTCAAAATTGGGCAATAAACTCATTTGTTGAAGGGAATGTGGGTGAATTAATGGAGTCAATTACTGGGGTGGCCTCTGATTTGTGGGATGGAAAATTTGAAATGAATGTTTTCTTGGATAGAGTTTGTTATTCTCCTAAAATTATGAAGCTTAGGCTTTCTGGCTAAGGTGCAATTTTTTTTTTTTTTTACACTTTTGATGTTTTTGTTCGATATCTTTGTAACTCTTTGGGCTACTTCCAACACCGCTCAGTCCTTGTGTCCGTGTCCCCTGCGAGAAGGCTTTAAGCCTCTGAGTTTAATCCTAGGGTGTGATCACTACTGATTATAGATTCCATCCGCAGAGTTGACCTTCTTGCAGGTGGTTGGCACCCAGCAGGTGGGCCTTCTTAAGGTCACAATAAGGAATGGGAAGGGATTGAACAGAACTTGACAGCTGCCTTACCCTAAGCGGAATGATTTCAGTTATGGTCAAAGCAGTGCATAGGGAGGAAGGAATGTACAGAGGCGCTAAGGGTGAGGGATATTTAGAGAAAGTTGACACAAATTAAGGAAGAGTAGATGAAATCAAACGGCTCATTCAGCGGCACATATGAGTACCCACAGTGAATCCATCCTTCCCCCACGATCAGAAGTGTGAGGAGAATGTGGAAACTTTTGTCACTCTATAATTTATTTCAGTGGAGTAGAGTATCAGAGTTAGAGAGTAAAATAAAACTAGGACTGAATGCCCCAGAACAGATGCAAGCAAACCCCTAATTAAATGCTCACTTTCCTCTTTTCAAGCTTTATCTGCACCAACATTTAATTTCACTCTTAGAACTTAGCACCATCTCCTCCATGTGAGTTCAGTAGTGATATAAATGTCTTACGTGGGTGTGTATACAATGCTTGTTACATAGAATGGAAATAGTGACAGTGGCTTCATGGAACTCAGAAGACGCGGAAAAGTTAGACCATATTTATTGGTGGTTAACTTTCACAGCAGAAAATATTTTTAGATTGATTTTTATCTTCCTTTTGAACATGGATATGGTATTCAGGCCATTTAAAGCCAAAGTCATAAAATTGGCCACTTGAACAAGTAGGAAAAACAAGGTGAGGTCCAAATAACAAACACGAAAACAGAGCCTCTGAGAGATTTCCCCCTGTTACCCTCAGAGCTGTCCATAATTTTCTGGTCCATCCACTCCAGATTTTCCAAGGGGTAAAAGTGTTTTGTCATAGTGGACTCAAAATAAACACGAAACGAAACAAACCTACTAAAGATAGATAAAATTACTCAATAAAAAACACAACCACACATTTAAAAAAAATGTAATAGAAAAGAGATGTGTCAAGCATCCTCATTAAACAAAACTGAAAGGAAATGACCCAGTCCTTTCTAGGGAACACTGTCCGCACAGCATTTAAGAAAGAGAAAGGCACTTTGGGAGGCTGAGACGGGTGGATCATGTGAGGTCAGGAATTCGAGACCAGCCTGGCCAACATGGTGAAACCCAGTCTCTACTAAAAATACAAAAATGAGCAGGGTGTGGTGGTGAATGTCTGTAATCCCAGCTACTCGAGAGGCGGAGGCAGGAGAATTGCTTGAACCTGGGAGGTGGAGCTGAGATCGCACCACTGCACTCCAGCCTGGGCTACAAGAGTGAAACTTCATCTCAAAAAAAAAAAAAAAAAAAAAAAGGAGCATCTGAAAGATAACACTCAGCCACTGGAATGTTTGTTTCTTAAAAGTCAGGAAAGCAGAACTCTGGTGAGGAGGCAGTGACTCCCTGAGGAAAATTCAGGGATAAGGTTCACCCTTCTCCTCACTCTAAAGCTTTGGAACGAATGGTCCATGTTTCTGAAATTATCTTAATTCTGATATAGTTAGAACTGTGATATATATCAGATGCTATATCCACAAGTGAAGTCTGATATGGTAATGTCCTTAAGTCAACTTTATTCCCCCTTTTGGTAAGAAGGCCCATGTGCATGTTAAGAAATCGACGTTTACTTTGGGGTGAGGGTGAAGAAAAAGCAAGCATTAAAGAAAATAATTAAAATAACAGAGTATGAGTGAACACTGGAACCAGGGATGCCATAGAGATGGCCACTGGACCGAGGAAGCCCTCACCCTGGAATCGGGGAGAAAGCTTCTCTGTTAAGAAACCAAAATTCACAGGCAAGGCAGTGCTATGGCACCAACTCAGCTTATGTCATAAGAGGAATAACTTTCTTTATCAACATAATCATGCGATTTATACCAAAACTGTGGTCAATAATTTCAAAACCTTTTCACAGCAGCCATAGGCAGACATTTGGAATCTCTCTTTCCCAGATGGGAAAACGATGACGTGGGAAACTTGCCCACAGGATCCCAGCATGGACGGGCAGACACTGGAGCACTGGGGGTCTCTCCCTGCCCAGGCCTGGAGGAGAAGGGCAGAAGGAGCCCGTGAGTGAGCACAGCAAGAATGCATTCTCACTTCTTCCTTCCACTCCCTCATAAGAGACGTTTGTTTGCGTTCACAGGCTCGCCTCTAAAACCAGCAATCTTCCTTCTTCACCGTCTGTACCTTACTCAGGGTGATTTGACTCTGACTTCAACAATGTAAACTCTTCAAACATACATTCATGTATTTATTTACATGCTTATTTACTTGCCTACATGAAAAACCAGCCAGAAGTGAGAGGTAGCCAATGAGTACAGGACATTTTCAGAAGAACCAGCCCTGGGGACCTGCTGGGAGAAGACGGTAGTCAGGGGCTCTGTAGCAGAGGACTGGGGGCCACCAGTGGGTCAAAATGCCAGTGGGGTGTATCCAGTAATGGAAAACACTTTCAAAAGCAAGGCTTAGAATGGGACAGAGACAAAATTGGCCCACACTCCAGAACTGCACGGAGTTTGTGCTGAGTATGGCATGATGGGCTTCTAAGAGTCTGTGTCAGGGTGCCAAGCATCACTCCCAGCTCTAAAACCCTTAAGGGGACCCTCCATCAGCCTCAGGATGAAGTTCGGAGTCCTCACCACATCCCTAAAACGGCCTGTCCGGCCGGGCACAGTGGCTCAAGCCTGTAATCCCAGCACTTTGGGAGGCCTAGGCAGGCAGATCACGAGGTCAAGAGATTGAGACCATCCTGGCCAACATGGTGAAACCCCGTCTCTACTAAAAATACAAAAATTAGCTGGGCATGGTGGTGTGCACCTGTAGTCCCAGCTACTCGGGAGGCTGAGGCAGGAGAATGGCTTGAACCCGGGAGGCGGAGGTTGCAGTGAGTAGATATTGTGCCACTGCACTCCAGCCTGGTGACAGAGTGAGATTCTGTCTCAAAAAAAAGGCCTGTCCACAATCCATCCCCTGCTCTCTCGCCTTCTTTATTGCTCACTACCAGCCCTCATGAAATCAACATCGCAGATACACCAAGCTCCTATGCCACCCTGGAAACTCCTGGCCAGCCATTCAGGCTATGCTTCCAGGCTGTGGTCTCCATTCTATACTCCCTCACTACCTGTGTCTCTCCTGTAGTCCTTGTGCTGTGTTGTGGTCATCTGTTGCCTAACATTTCTCTTCTAGAACAGTCTACCATGTTCCCTTGAGGCCAAGGACTACACCTTTTCTCTCTGTATTCCCAAAGCATAGTGCAGCAGTTTGCAGGTGCCAGAAGTAGAAACAGAGCCCTCTCTTTTTTTTTTAATAAGAAAATGCCATGCAAGAGTGAAGAAGAGTGTGGAATTGATGTATCTTTGTTACATAACATGTGTGTTTATGAATTATTATAACTGAGACTTTCATGCTGTCTGGTGGTTCAGCTACAGTTTCCTTCTTTACATTTTTAATATGAAAGTTCACTTCTTTTTGGAAACGCTCAATGATTACAAACATCTAAATCCAACTTCTTCACTAACTCATTTATCACCCCGGCTCCTGTGCTTCCACCTGCGTGTGAAACTAGTACATATTTCTGCTGCAGTCTGTGAACCAGCTTATCTATTGCACTTAAAAATGTTTTTATAGGAAACAACCAAACATAAATAATAAATAGTGAAGTACATTTTACTCTCCTATCATAGTATTAATTTGCCCTCCAGTTCCTATGTAATGCATCAGGTGTACAAGTCTAGACTCATTTAGATTAGAAATAGCCCAGAATGCATATTAGACACATATTTATCATCTTGATTTATTAAGGAGCAGCTGCAGAATGATACTAATTAAGTGTCTGTGCTTTCTTTTTGAGACTATAATTGTTTTTTAGAACAAGCAGAAATGTAAGGAAACAAATGGGCAAGGTATTTGAATGCATTAAATCTCCATTATAAAGACAGTGTTTCCTTGCATTTTCGTGCAGCTTACACATTCAAGGAGGACATTCCCACGGTTTACGAAAAGTTGCCTGTAGTAGACATTCCTCTATACTATTTTGTGATGTTATTTATACCATTTTGAATCATTTAGCCTACAGTTCTGGAACGTCTTCTGCCTGCTAAACTCTATGCTCCGTTTGGAGGTCTCTTATTGCGAAGTTCTCAATCATTTATAATTTAAAAAAAAATGAAATAAAGCAATATAAATATTCACATGTAAAGGAAATGCAAGGATCTTATAGGCTTTTAAAAAATATTTTTACCCTTCAGAATTTCTGTAGAAATTATATATTCTACTTTTGCCAGCTAGAAGCAGAACAACGAGAACTCAATCAAAATTCTCCTAAAAATGTAACTGGAAGCCTTCAGGGTTTAGCGCTGTTTCACACCAACACTAACCTAGAAAACTCAGATAAAAGTAAGTGTAAGGCCAGGTGCGGTGGTTCATGTCTGTAATCTCAGCACTTTAGGGGGCCAAGGCAGGCAGATCACTTGAGGTCAAGAGTTTGAGACCAGCCTGGCCAGCATGGTGAAACTCCATCTCTACTAAAAATACAAAAAAAAAAAAAAAAAAAAAAAAAAAAAAAAAAAAAATTAGCCAGCATGGTGGCACATGCCTGTGGTCCCAGCTACCTGGGAGGCTGAGGCAGGAGAATGGCTTGAACCTGGGGAGGTGGAGGTTGCAGTGAGCCAAGATCACACCATTGCACTCCAGCCTGGGCGACAAAGCAAGACTCTATCTCAAAAGAAAAAAAAAAGTAACTGCAATTTCTTTCAATTACTTGTGACAAGATAATATCTCAAGAAAAGGAAGGAAACAGTTTCAACAAGTTTACAATAGGAAGTCGAGAAACATGCAATAAATAACCTCAAATGTCTGCTTCTACACTATACACAAAATATGAACTTTTTATTTAAAAAGAAAATCTTCACGTGATCGTAAAATAGCTGAGGCTTTAACAGTAGGTCCTCCCTGCATCTAATCCTGTCCCTTGTTTTCTTGTTCCTGTAATCATTCCTTAAGTCCATACTGTTAAACACTGCCTAAAACCAGCCACTCGAGGAAGGCTAGCTCTTGGTAAGGGGTGTTGCACACCACAGCATTAGACAGGCTTTCTTTTACTGCTTTTCATTTTAGAGAAGCAAAGCTAACTTTTAAACCTTTACTGGAAAATAATTTTCCACATCAACTAAGAGACATATAAATATTTTTAAAACATGAAATAAAGAAATGCCACAAGCACAACACTCATAATCCTGTCAATCCATAGTAAATAATATGTCCTTTAATCATATGAAATGAGAATTGAGAGTTTGGAAAACAGTAAACACTTTTAATCCCTCAAAAACCTAACTGAAATAAAATTTTTGAAAATTTTGACTCTTATTTATAACTCCAACCCTTTCCACGACAGGATTTTGTGTATTTGTGAGGACATAAGATTTGTAATTCCATTTTTTAAATTGTAATCACAGTTAAAATTTTTTTAAAAATTGAAAGCTTTGGTTCACTGACTTACTCTGTGCCTACCTCATTAACATCATCGTGAAAACTCCAGATCTGGAGGAAAGGTTGTCATATATTCAGAGCATTTAACTCTTCTTCAACCCAGTTTAATCTGTACTTTTGCTACAAATTTTCCTACTAAAAAAGTAAAATGAAATAAGTAGCAAATAATGATATTTTTCCCTTGAATTTCATAAAAATGAAAGATTTTTCCACGTATGGAGGAGTGTTACATTAGCTCACGTGGCTTTGCAAATATTTGTAACACTACAGCTTTGAAGCAAAGAGCCTTGTTGAGGCAGCATGCAAAGGTGTGTTGGAGTGAGATGGGGGATTCTGGTCAAGTCTGTCTCGTCCATGTCATCAGTTGTGGCAGCTGTTCATGACTAGGGACTCCTGGGTTCTATAACTATAGCAAAGTTTAAGAAAGAAACAAAACTGTCTGCGTAGAAAGGCTAAATGTACACTTCAAGAGTGTGAATGAAAGATAATTTACTAAACATTCTGACATTTATTATTGCAAAACCTGAGGCATGGTAGCCACTCAGGAGGGCTGAAGAAGGGATATGGAATGGAAATTTCAGGAAACACACTAGACATTTCCCATATATTATAATAACACCTTGGAACAGACTTGTGAGACAGATCTTGGTTATCCTTATTTTATAAGCCAGGTAACTGAGGCCAAAAGATGTTAGGAGAATTCTGTAAGGACTAGCTTTATTAACAAGTGGTACCAGCCAGGGCCAAAGTCCAAGTCAGCTTTTGGTTAAAGTCAACCTTAATTGCATAAAACTTTCATATGCATAACTACCTATATCCAACTTTCTACAATATGTAGTGGGGCTCACACATGAAGTTCCACTTCTCTTACAACAAATTGTATGAAAAATTTTAGTTTGTGCAAATGATTAAAAAATTGCCTCTGTTTTCCCCTGGTTCACATTTTCCTGTTTGAAAATGCCACTTCTGCTATATCGTACTGTGTTCTCTTTGCTTTCGTCATTGCAAGTGTTTGGATCTGGTTGGAATTGTCGTTTCTTGCATTAGAGTTTATTGCACTCACTGAAGATCATTGTCCTTCTCCTTTGCCCACACTTGAAGCAAAGTGTTCCTAAGGCTGTCTTTCTAGGACCCTTCTCCAATATGCATTGTAAAGATCTGCCATAGATACCCAGGAAAGACCTGTCTTTAGTGTACTCTTTTCCTGGTTTCTGCTTGCTGCCTATATGTTCTGCTCCATTATCGGAGTTGAGACCACAAAAATGGTGAAAAACAACATTTAAATGTGCTCTTCTAAGCAGAAGTCCAAATAGTGGTTTGAGAGTTCAAATTGTGTCTAGGGGTTAACATAGGTGACTCCAGTTTACCCTTTAAAATATTCATGTCCTAATACTTTATCTGTAACACTGTCAAATGCCTCTTCCTTGTAACTCAGTGGTTTTGCTGCATCTCCATTACCTCCTCACTGTTTTTTCCATGATGAGACATTGTTCTAAACTCTTATAAAGAAAGAATTAAGATCTACAACCAGAAATACCATTTGACCCAGTAATCCCCTTACTGGGAATATATCCAAAGGAATATAAATCATTCTATTACAAAGATACATACACGTCTATGTTCATTGCAGCATTATTCCCAATAGAAAAGACATGGAATCAACCCAAATGTTCATCAATGGTAGATTGGATAAAGGAAATATGGTAAATATACTTCATGGAATACTATGCAGCCATAAAACGAAACAATATCATGCCCTTTTCAGGGACATGGATGGAGCTGGAAGCCATTATCCTTGGCAAACTCACCCAGGAACAGAAAACTAAATACTGTATGATATCACTTATAAGTGAGAGCTGAACAATAAGAACACATGGACACAGGGAGAGGAACAACACACACTGGGGCCTGTTAGGGAATGGGGTTGGGGGAGGGACAGCATTAGGAAAAATAGCCAATGCATGCTGGGCTTAATATCTAGGTGATGGATTGATAGGTGCAGCAAACCACCATGGCACACATTTATGTAAGAAGCCTGCACATGTACCCCAGAACTTACATTTTATTTTAAAAGAAAGACCTAGGTAAGTGCAGACCCTAAATCCCATTCCGTAAGGGAAAGAGAACATAGACTGAACAGCTAGATATTTAGTCCCAGTCCCCAAAATAATAATAGTCACAGCCAGATGTGGTGGCTCACTCCTGTAATCCCAGCACTTAGGTAGGCCAAGGCAGGCAGATCACCTGAAGTCGAGAGTTTGAGACCAGCCTGCCCAACATGGAAAAACTCCTTCTCACCAAAAATACAAAATTAGCTGAGTGTAGTGGCGCAGGCCTGTAATCCCAGCTACTCAGGAGGCTGAGGCAAGAGAATCGCTTGAACCCGGGAGGCTGAGGCTGTGGTGAGCCGAGATCATGCTATTGCACTCCAGGCTGGGCAACATGAGCAAAATTCCATCTCAAAAAATAATAATAATACTCACTAATATTTATGAGCCTTTTAGCAAGTTGTACCCTAACCATTGTATGTGTATTGCTTCATTTAACACCTTAGAGTAAATATTACTATTGTTTCTATTTTATAGATAAAAGAGCTGGCCCAGACCCACTTATCAAGTGACAGAGTAGGGATTCCAATCTCTGCAGCCTGATTCCAGAGGTTCTACACTCTAACACTACCCTCTCTTGTACTGATCCACTGTTCAGCCAATGTAATGCCTCCCAGAGGGTAAAATCCTGGGCTTACCCTCTGGTTTGTACGCTGTCATTTACTCAACAGCCAAATAGTGACAATTGTACTCTTAACAAATGTAACTAAATGGAAACCGGGAAACTGGAAAGAACGGAAAAAGAAAAAAATTTCCTCAGGCTCAGCAAGAGATGGAGGGGAGGACAAGACTCTTCTAGAAGCAGATGATGAGGCCTTTTCAACCCAAGGCCCGTTTTCTTATTTTATGAGGAATTGACATTATCTTACTCAATTTTCAGCCTCTGGAATGGTATGTGCAATGTCTGTTTCTGAATCGCTAATCTTTTCTAAAGTCAAATAACCCTCCTATCAGGGAAGGAGATGGCCCCAGAGTGTAGAGAATAGGTACCCATGAAAGGTGTGGACAGAGAAATTGTGTTAAGCCTAAAAAGAGAGCATAGGAGTTAGAACTGGCCCTGCAGAGCCAGGCTATACCTCTGCAAAATGCTTTTGTTACCAATTATAGCAGAAACTCTACAGGACTCAGGATATTAACAAAAACTTCTCTTTGCACACACCTATCTATGGAAGGGTTTATTCCCCTAGCACATCCCAATAGTTTTACAATTGGTTTGTTCATTTATTTTTCAATAACCAGAATGCTTTTTCCACTTCACAACTATTTCATAATAGTGCTGCTGTCTGAACCATAGGGAAAAACCTGAATGATTCACACACATGAGAGTGTGTACTGAATTTCCTCCCACATGGGACTTTGCAAGTGATAATAGAATAATTCTCTGTGTTTATGGAACATGCCATTTCATTTTGGTTTGTTTCAGTTTGAATAATATTTTGGTGTATATTTCAGATTTTACCTAAGGCTCTAGCATTGACTATTATTCTGGGTTTTAATTAAGCCCTTTCCAGCACGCTCAGGTGCACTCGTTCAAAGCTGTCCATCACATCCAAGCAAATCAGGAGGAGGGTTTAACATGTGTTGAGTAGTAATCTTGTTGTATTTGTGTTCATCTGTTCATCAAGGAAAAAAAAATCGTCAATTTAAAGCGACATGGGAGTGGCAATCCTTGTCTTTAGGCAACTGTTGTATAATTGACCTCCTTTAGTATTTAATTTCTCAAGCCTCTAGGAAGCTTAATTTTGAACATCAAAGAGGTACCTGTGGAAGACACTGTTCCAGACTGGTGAGTAAACAAATTAGAGTTAATAGGGTCATTAGCTTTTGTGGTAAAAAATTTAGACTGGGTATTCCGCACTAACGGATGTGTAAACTGTCAACATGCTGGTTTCCTTTTTTTTTTTTTTTTTAGCCTTTAATGATATAATTAGATTTAGAATTTGACAACATGTTGTATATTCTTTACTTAATGGTATTTCTTAGGTTTAGATGGGGCTTGGGTTTTTGTTTTTTAGTTTTTTGAGATGGAGTCTCTCTCTGTTACCCAGGCCGGAGTGCAGTGGTGTGATCTTGGCTCATTGCCACCTCCACCTCCCAGGCTCAAGCGATTCTCCTGCCTCAGCCCACTGAGTAGTGGGACTACAGGTGCCCACCACCATGCCTGGCTAATTTTTTGTATTTTTAGTGGAGACGGGGTTTCACCATACTGGCCAGGCTGGTCTCAAACTCTTGGCTTCCTGACCCACCCGCCTTGGCCTCACAAAGTGCTGGTATGACAGATGTGAGCCACTGCGCCTGGCCAGGGCTTGGTTTTATAATGTTAAAGTGTTTATAAAAATCCTTCCTAGCCATGTATAATCCATACTGATAAATAAATATATTCATGTCTGTCCGTGAATGGCAGAGCTCTGTGGTTGCAGTCACACACAGAGAATTGTACTCTGCCATCCAAGGCACCAGCTACGTAACAAAAAACCTAGGTTCTAACTGCCCGTAGCACATGGACAGTGATCTGTTTAAACACATCAAATATTCAAGATACAGAGTTTAGCAGGGAGATTAGTTTTGCATTAAACCTCAAGACTGGTGAGGAACAAAAAAGATACCTTTAACATAGGGAAAAGGCAAATATTTGCTAGCTTTGACAAAGGAGGTTGTGCCAGCCATTTAGCCTGAAAATCTACCACTGGACGAGCACATCCAGTGGGAAACCACCTCCTTACGGTGAAAACTTACTGTACCAGCAGGATATGGGAAGTGAGAACAAGAATGAAAGCTAAGGCAGAAAAATAAAAGAAAAACAGAGTGAGGCAGCGATCGTGCGGTGCTCTGTGTTTCCAGATGTGTGTTGGGAGCTGCACGATGTAACTTAATTATGAATAAAGTTTTCCAAATGTATATTTACTTTTTTCTTTCTAACAATATAACTTATTAAAGCACTGTTGTAGCTATTCTCATAATTAGTACAAATTGTTTTACACTAAAATAAGTCTTTTTTTTATTTTCTCTTGTGTATTTTCTGTTAGTTCTACCAGAAGAAAATGGTTTTACTCCCCATTACTGTTTGTATCCAAAGAAAACACATAAATTTGAAAATAAAAAATGCTATAATTATGATTATTCTTTTTCAAGAAACATAATTATGTTAGATTAGATGAACTATTCTGAGATTGTGATGTGATATTGAATAATTTTATGCTTATACATGGTTGTTACATCGTTTTTGTTTAGTGTTCAATTATATTTCTACTTATGGAAATTAGAATATTCATTACTTTTAAATTAATATATTGACTTTTTTGAATTTTTTTTGGGGGGATGCTGGGTGGAGGATTGTTAGCTGTTGAATTTCAGTGTCAGTGCCTCTAAGCCATAAATTCTGTAAAATAGAAATACCACAATAAGCAGGCTGCTGGAAAGCAAACCTCAGTAAAGGAAGTTGAGCAAAGCCTGTAGGAGTCAAACAGACAATACCCACGTGACTCATTCGGCACATGGAAGGTTTAGAATTGCTCAAGTCAGAATGTCCTTCTCATTTCCCAATATTTGCAGCAAAAAAATACTCACATGGAACTCAGGCCTGTGAGGCCACCTGGTCACCGAAGTCATTTTAGGTTCTGGGTTAGCAAATGAAGCATTAAGCTTTTCTACAGGGTGGTGGCAAAGCCCCAAATCTTCTACTCTTTTCAAGCTTTGCCATCCTTAGAGAGAGAAACTCTGAGGAGCCGTAAAGGCCTTAAATTTACTGCTTGCAAACAGCCTTATCATTTGATGTGGTCCTGACATACTACTTCTGCACAGTACAGCAGCAACCTTCGCCGCGGGGAGCCGCACTGCGCTGGCGAAAGAGAAGATGCTGATGGGCTGCCATTGGCTGGATTTATGGCCTGAATTTGGGAATATTTCTGCCCGGGAGATACTTCTCTCACTTCTTCACCTTTGCGACTGTCATGGGGTACCTGTGCCTGTGTGCATGCTTGTCTATACATATATCTAAGGAGACTGAAAGAGACATGAGTGAAAGACAGTCTTGTAACACAAGCAAGCAAGTATGCATCAAAAAAAGGAAAACAAACAAACAAAAAAACCCTGTAGTTTTTGTAAGAAAATAATCAGGAAAAGTACTTAAATAGATTTGCTCCAGAAAGCAGCAAAGGTTTTCAGGAAATAATATCAGAAGTGAAAAAAAGTCAATCTTGAAAGAAAAAGAATTTTTTTTCTTTTGAACAGGTGGGCTTTCTCTTTCAATATCTACCTAATGAGAATTATAATATGGGTAACGTCAGGCTCCAAACGCAGGCTTTGGGATGGACTCCTGCCAGTCCATGTTGAATGCCCCACAATTTCACGACCCCAGAAGTTCCAAGCATCTGCACGTGTTACCTGAATTAATCATGTGGCATAAATTAAATCATCAATCATCATTAATTATCTGTTCCACTGATGCCTGTACTTTCTTAGACTTTAATCTTCATTAACATGTAAGAAAGAGAAAATCCCAGAGGGCACGCCACATGTGTTCCTCTGTTGTGCACAGGTCTCCCCAGAACGCTCAGCCACTCAGAAATACAGCTGTCCTCAATGGGAGATTGATACCACCAGGGCTTTTTATCTGAATACTTCAGATTAAATCAAAAGGCTTAATTCGAGCAGCCATGGGTTAGAGCAAGATTCAGCTCTTTACATCTGAGACCCTGGTGTCCTATCTCTCTAGCACCTTCTACAACACTTGAACCGCTTCCTGGAAGACTGGGGCGGATTGCATCCTGGAGGAGCGCGGCAGCTTCTTCATTCAGACGTGGTTCCTCGCTTTGTTATGAGCTGCTCCGAGCAAAAATAACTCTTGCCAATGCCATTAGCTTCCTTTAGTTCTTGTTAAATACATACGCTTTGTAAGTGCGGTCTGGTGTACAAAAATTGCTGGCAGTAAGGTTACTTGAAACAGTTTACTTGCAAAGGTGAAACACAAAGCTATTTTGATGAGATGTGCAATGAATGATCGATTTTATACGGAAGTTTCCCATTTTGCTTTGTGTTATTTCCTCTACTGAAGGATGTAGACTGTCTTGACATGCGTAATCTCTCAAGGATAAAAGATTATATTGTGTACAGCAATATCCTTAAACATTGGAACCACTTTGCATCAGACTATCCCCATGAATACACTGGTCTCTAAATGTAAATACAAGCTACTGTCTCCCTCAGCACTGTCATGCTTTGCTTGCAATTCTTCTCCCTTCTTTCCGCATGTCAGTCATTACTAGGCATGCATGAAATGGTCCATTCTATCCTGCATCTGCTAAAGTAACTTGAGGAGCCAATGTGGAGAGCCCGTATTGTTCAGGCTGGGTGCTGTTTACAGAGCAGATATATCATTATACTTAAAATATCACCATATTATAATCGACATGATTTCACATCAATGAAAAGATTTTGCAAAAATTATAATAGTACTCTTTAAAGCTGAAACCATTTTGTGCTTGTATACATGGTTCAAGAATTAGATTACTTTTATTATCTGTTCTCAAACTTCTAAAATGTTCTGACATGATTAGAATGATCTTATGAAAATTATTCTTTCTGCACTCTGATTCATCAAGCTAATCTTCTAAAAAGGGCCTCCAACCTTTTCTCTAAACATCTTGCTTTTAGAAATGACAATTATTAGAAAAATGGTTGCGATATGTCTTTCATTAAGGTTAGAAATATAAGGACTCGATATTTCTTGTAGCACTGAACCAATATTAAAAAGCCAGTAAATTTGGAGAAATAGACACATAAATCCAGCATATGTTCTTCCTGAGGTCTCTGATTATGTTGTAGCCATAGTTTTCAGAACCAAATCTTAGAATGATGTGGACATAGCTGATGTGGCTTATTATTTTGAAAAAGATCTTAAAGTGAATCTTTGTTTCATTCTTCTAAGAAAATGGACCTGAGAGTAAATGGAGAACAACTGTATCTAGATCCTGGTCAAACTTTAATGTATTATGTTGATGAAAAGTACCTGAATTTTCAATGCAAGCTCTAAAAGCTGGTGTTTTTGCTCTTATTGTGGTTGTGGTGATAGCAATTGTTGCTGGAATTGTTGTGCTGGTTTTTTCCAGAAAGAAGAGAATAACAAAGTAATAGAAGGCTGAGATAAAGGAGAAGGGTAGGATGCATAGAGAACTCAATGCATAACTACTATAATTTGAAGATTATAGAAGAAAGGAAATAGCAAATGGACTCAGATTACAAATGTATGAGCATGGGATGAAGACATCTTTGAAAGTGACATTTTGCTAGTTTAACATTATATATTTGTAATAGTGAAGCCTGTACTCAGAATATAAGCAGCTTGAAATTGGCTTTACCAATCTTAAAATTTGACCGCAAATGTCTTATATATGCAGATTTAATATAAAACCCAGAACTTGGACTGCATAGTTAAAATTATGTATGCATAACATTCAAATGTGTACATTAAATATGCTTCCACAGTAGAATTTGAAAGACTAGTATCCAATTTGTGATTGAAAGCTGCCTTTCTATTTGTTTGGGTCTTGTACATACAAGCTTTTATATGAGCTGTAATATAAAACATTTTAAACTTAAAAAAAAAAAAAGCCAGGGGTAAGATGAAGGCCAAAGTGAGAGAACCAGGGAGGGTCAGGACAGTGTGGAAGGACTAGAAATAAAAACTCAGCCCTGATTTAGTTGTCAGTGCTATGTTAGTGGCAAATAAACCTGCACCATCAGAAAATGGGATTGTACATTCTCTGGGTGTCCCTTTTCTTCATATACTTCTGGAACTTGATTTACCTGTTCCCAAAGGTCCCAGTCCTTCCCTTCTGCCAAATATGTTTCTTTAAAGCAAACTCTAACTGAGAGGGGAGTATGATGTTCTTCTCCCAAGGATCAGCAATCTTCAGATAGGTCCCCTATGCGCCACAAAGTAGTTTAAACCTTCAGAAGTGCCTACGTCCTTTGGTGTACTTAGAGCAAAGCTACACAGAAAACCATCCTACAGGATTCAAACAGCAGCATACCAGAGCTCAATCATCTCTGAAGAGCTTTCATTTGACAAAAAGGGAAAAGGAAACAAGTCTTTTGTTGGTTTTCTTTTTTTTAAGAAACAAAAGGCCATTCAATTCCCTCTTCCTTTTTCCTCTCCTTCTTACACTCCCAGAATTCTACGTGGTTTGCTGCTATAGAAGACAAAGGTGGTTAGCTTATCATCCACGAAGCACTAATATGAAAATCATGCAAACTTTTCTTTATAAAGATTAACCTGTGAAAATGTGGGGGCATAGTACTTCCAGTGATTTCCATGGTTTCGGGGGGTGTAGAAGTATGGAATTTTTTTCACCTTCACTTCCCAAATAGAAATGTAGATGGGACAATGACTCATCAATTTCTCACAAGGTGAGTAGAAACTGTGTCAAATAAATTGGTTGCTCATTTCCTAATGGATTTATCAGAACAAAAACTTCCATACCAAACCTCGTTAGCAAATACCTTTGCTATTGGACTTGACAGGAAAGGTTTAACTGAAGCGAAAGTGAACTCAGCGTCTTTGGGATGAAGGCGTGGGTCTGCAGCCAGCTGTGGTATATGCCCTGATTTAACTATGAGTAAAGAAGCTATTTGATTAATCAGTTCCAGGCAGGTTTAATGCATTAAATTTACTTTTACAAAATCCAAAAGTTACTCTTACTCATATCTCTCAGTTTGACTGATTAATTATCTATGGTTCCCCAGCACATACCATGATCACAGTAATGTTCTTTGGAGATATCATCATCAAAGAGCATCCCTTGGTTAGTGTGGTACATGAGAAGGGCATAAATAATGAAACAGAACAGGGGCCATTAATCCGTTCTGTTTTGTTTTCAGTGCTTGGAGCTTGGTTTACTAGGTAGGGGGTAAAGAGTAGATGGGAAGTGAGGGGGAGGAAAAGAGGAAAGGCTATGGGTCAGAATTTTGCGCGGTTCTTTTCAGCCAGTTTCTCTCCTTGGACCACGCACCCTGAATCCCTGGCAAGTCTTGAGGGCTTAGAAGTTTGCATTGTGGCTTGCCAAGCTTTAAATACACACATGACTCTCACTAGGAGCTAAAAATGTATTTTCCCAACACCAGATGATTAGAAGAAATTGCTTGATTATATGACATTTATGGTTCACACATGAACCTATTGTTTAATGCAGATTTTAAGCAGTTTTTAAAAATCAGAATATCAAAAGTTTGACAGGTCAGTGCCAATTAAGAATGCAGAAGGGGGGCCAGGCGCAGTGGCACACATCTGTAATCCCAATACTTTGGGAGGTCGAGGCAGGCAGGTCACTTGAGGCCAGGAGTTTGAGACCAGCCCAGCCACCATGCTGAAACCCCATCTGTATTAAAAATCCAAAAATTAGCCAGGCATGATGGCATGCACCTGTGGTCCAGCTACGCTGGAGAATCTTGTGAGCCCAGGAGGTAGAAGTTGCAGTAAGCCAAGATCACGCCACTACACTCCAGCTTGGGTGACCGAGCAAGATCCTGTCTCAAAAGAAAAAAGAATAAACAAAAGAAAAAAATGCAGAAGAACAGGGGGCAAAAAGTGAAGCTTTCAAACCATATCTCCCCCTGACTTTTGAAGGGGTTGAGGAGCTGCTTAGTAGAGATTAACTGCGAGGGTTCACTTGGTAGACCTCAATTGTGCAACATTCATCCTAATGTTATGGAACATTTATGTCAAGAAATCCTGACAGTTTTCTCCTCTGTAATAACCCTTTGCCTGTTACCTTTTCCCCCTGTGTTTTTTCATTTTTGTATGACTTGAATGTTTCTATTGTATAGACATTTTAGAACAAAGCTGGAGTTGACCAGCTTATTGAATACAAATCTCCTTTTCTCAAATGTAGCAGTCAAGAGCTGTGGCCTGGCAGGTCTTCTTACCACATACCAATGGGGGCAGCTGGGTTAGTGCCCTCAGGCAGAACTGAACCTTGCATGCGGCTACTTCTCACATCTCCCTGTGGGTAATTAAGTGGTGTGGTACTCCAGCCTGCTAAGGAAATGTCAGCCCTATGCCTGGGCTGATTTTTCTCTAGTGGAGAAAAGCAAAGCAAAATAGATCTTAACCAAATGATGTAAATACAGGAGGTTTGAGAGAAGCATGTTTTCTAGCATCTCTGCATTCAGCTTTCCCAGACAGTTCTAAACCGAAATATTCACTAGCAGAATGACTCTAACAAGTCCAAGGAAACAGGCATTGGATTATGAAATGTTTCACTGTTATTTTCCTTTGGCATAATAGTGAATTTAAATGATTGGCCCATTTCCCTTGTTGAAGGAAATCATTCTTTCAACCTTCTAAGAAGATGAGTTCTATGGAATTTAATCATTTTTGCTTTATAATTTTTAACAAAAGAATCCAATTTAAAAAAAAAAAAAAACAGAAAAGTGGTGAGTCAGGAATGAAGACCTCAAAATGTACAAAATGTAAAATTTACCAGCTATGTATTTTGATCCTGTCAAACCCATATTTGACAGGTAAAGCAGTGTGGCTTTTTTTCTACGAGTGTAAATTTCACTTCATTGTATCTGCTTAAGTTGTAGCGGGAGAGATTGGAAGTTTTACAATGGGATTCAAATGTAAAGCTCAGCTAAACAGGAGTAGCAGTAGGGTTTGCCCCATTGTCGCTGATGAAGGGGCTCATCTTATCTGTCCATCTGGGGTACTGCAGTGGGTGCATGCCTTGGTCCTTTGCACTCTTCAAAAGGCACTTACTCTTAACAAGGTTTTGAGATTCTTTTTGCCATGGTAGTGGTGGTAGTGATGGTGGCAGTGATTCTTGTCATTTGTAATTGGGACTTTGTAACTATAGGCTTGGTTAAGAGGAATTGAGACGATTACAGAGAGAGCTGTGTATAGATTCATAGCCGTGAATTTCTTCTGTCTTCCTTGGAGACTCTGTTCTCTCCAGCATGTCTGTCTCCCTTTTTCTCCGAGTTTCTTTCTGTCTCTATCAGTCTTTGACTCAATTTGTCTATGGCCTCTCTTTTGAGTAGTAGTAAAAACATATTAATATCTTTATAGTTTCATTAGGAAATAAAGTTCATGGCCAAGTGCTCTCTCTGTCTTGATCCTACGGCCTTCCCAATTCGGTCTTCCTTGCTCAGTGACTTAGCTCAGGGTCCTTGCAGCAACGCTGATGGAGCTCATGCCTCTGGCCCCCTGTGTGACCAGTCAGTGCTGCTGTGTTTGCACAGACACCAGCTGCTAGGTCCACAATTGCAAAACATTCCAATCAACTAAGTGTTTTCATGAATGTCTTCTTTATGTCTGGCAAACACTAAGTATGATTTCACAAATGAATGATTTTAAAAGTTTTTAACTTTTTAATGATGTTTTATAAATGGATTCCCAGTTAAGCATTTTGTTTTACCTGTCTGAAGACATAATGAGCTAAGAAGTTGGGATATTTCTTATCAGGTTTTTGGGTTTTGTTGTTATTGTTTGTCTTTGATTTTTTGAGACAGAGTCTCACTCTGTCACCAGGCTGGAGTGCAGTGGCATGATGTTGACTCACTGAAACCTCCACTCCCCAGGTTCAAACGATTCTCCTGCCTCAACCTCCCAAGTAGCTGCCAATTACAGGTGCAAGCCACCACACCTGGCTCATTTTTGTATTTTTAGTAGGGACAGAATTTTGCCATGTTGGCCAGGCTGGTCTCGAACTCTTGACCTCAAGCCATCGTGCCTGGCCAGGTTTTGTTGTTTTTTTGTATAAAAGGAGAACAGAATGAAAATTTGAAAAATACAAGTATAAATATATATGTATATATATGCATGTGTGTGTATTCATCTTCAGAATAAAATAATGGAAACATTTATAATTCTCCCACCAAGAAAATTATATTTTACATTGTGTTACATTTGCTTGTAGTCTTTTTTTTTCTTTCAATGTAATATAGGTGTATACATTTGGCAGTTTGCTCTATAAAGCAATCTATCTGTAAATTACCTTTTGTTTTATTTAAACTTATAAATACTTTTGAGTTGTTAAGTGTTCTTTAAAAATATATTAATGGCAGAACAATAATCCATTGTATGGATGTACCACAATGTACTAAAAATTGTTTACTTTTTTAAACAATTTTTAAAAAAGGTTAAAAGAGGATAAAATTCTCTGTGTAAGTCATAAATCCTTACATACATCTGATTACCTTTAGGAAAACATGAAATTATTTTGTCAAATGAAAACATTCTGTGATTTAAAATTTTGTATTTTTATAAAATAGGTATTTAATATACATATTTTTATATTGGACGTGTACTTTTTGATATATACCCCACCCAATGTGGCATTTTAAAATAAAGCTACTTAATTTCTACACAGGACTCTTTATAGTTAGTGACTTTCAGATCAAGTAGTAGTATAAAATTATTATTTTTGATCCTAAAGAAAGAAAATTCTTGCCTTTAGCAAAATTATTATAAGTTCTATCTTGATCACTATTAAAGGGACCCTCTAGCCCTGTAGCACAGTGCCATCATGACACTATAGACTTCAGGTGAACAAAATTGAAGAGATTTAGGATGAGAATTTCTACCCTCTCTAGTAAATGAGACTCACAAAGCAGAGGAAAGGCTAACTTACTTTTTGCTCTATAACAACACTAATAATAGCTAAGACTTGTTGCCTTCTTACTAGTGTCACAGTTTGAAGTGCTTTATGAGCATTTAATCATTTAATCCTCATAACAATCCTACGAGGTAGATTGAATTATTTGCCTCATTTTACAAATAAGGAAAGTAAGGCTGAGGGAGGTTAAGTCACTTTCCTAAGTATTACAGGTAGGAGGTGGAATTCCAACCCAGAAAGCCTGACTGCAGGACGTGCGCTCTCCACCACTGTGCAATGCTGCCCCCTAGTGCAAGTGTGCATACACGCTGCTCAGGTTCCTTCCCTGAGGGGCTGCTGCTCATCAAGGAAGAAAAAGGCTGAAAGGTGGAATGAAGTGCTGATAACCAAACACACACACACACACACACACACACGAGTATATACAAACACATATCTGCATGCATATATAGTTGATATAAATATATGTATATATTTAACTGTATATGAGCAGCATAAATATAATTAGTATACTTTAAAATGTTTAAAGAGCTTTTATTTATATTTTCCTGTCTGCAAGGAAGGTGCAGCGGAGATTATTGAATCCATTTCACAGATGAAAAAACTGAGGCTCAAAAGGGTTCAAACACCTTGCCCGACGCCTTACAGCTGGGAGAGGCAGCGTGGGGCTTAGAAGCATGCTTCTGCTCCTCTTACTCCTCCTCATCGGGGCCTCTCCTACATGTCCAAAGGCATGAGCAGAAAGGAATGAGAAACACTACAGACAAGGATAAAGGGTCTGCCTTCCTGCCTGTTTAGATCTAGAATCCAGGAGGAAACCAGAGGACTGCTCTCAGATGATGACAGTGTAGCGTTAACAGAAAACAGAGAAAGAAGAACTGCTCAGTTCATGTTTTGCTTCCATTCTCCTCAGTAAGAAGGATTAACTTCAAACAGAAAGCTCAAGGAAAATAGACGTGGTTAACGTAAATACTAGAGGCATAAATCCTTTCAGGAAACATGAGAACTTACAACTGACAGCCTAAGATAAATATAATCACATGGGGGGGTTGTTATTAATTCCATTATAATATAAATTATTCCTAATGACACCAGATAAATAGGTGCTGTTAGTGAGCCTCGCTTGGAAGACACCACTTACTGACCAGGTAACATGAGGCCACAAGTATTGCATTTACACTTAGCCATTCATTGGGCACTCTAGTCTCCCTTGTGACCAGGGGCAAACATTTGCAAGATGACTACTTGCGGCCAGAGAGTTCGGTAGTCACAGTGCTGTGTACATATTAGGTACTGGGGAAATATTTGTTGAATTAAGAAGAATTGGACTGAACTCTTTGATGAGGTTATCCATGAACAGAGGTCCCTTGCTCTAAAATTCAAACTTCCTATGTGGCCTTAAGAAAAGACCAAAGTCATTCACGATGTATCACGAAACAAAGCAAAAATAAGAATAGGACACAGACAGGAGCATTTCGAAATCATAAAGTTTGGCTCTTAATTCTCTTTATTATTCTGGTAAACCGGAATAATAACTGTGCACAATTGCACTTTAATTTATGCTCCAAATGAAAGAATACTTTTTAAAAAGTAGCATTTTAAGTGTCAGAGAAAAGGCATATTAAACTATTATTTCTTTCTTAGTGATCATAAAAACATGCATTCTGAAGTCAGGACAGCTAGATGCTTAAAAGCCCTACATACAGGGTAATAAATAAGATGAATGAATAGTTGAAATTTTGCATTATGTGGCACCAATAGATTAATTTTTACAAGGGAACTTATTTCAAGTAATCATCTTAGGAAGTGATCTCTCATTAGTAGCTGTCAGTGCCTGGAGGTGGCCAGCCTTTCCCACATAAAGTGAAGCAGCAAACGAGTTCTCACTGATTTCTCCTACGAAGAGAAAGGTGAGTTGCAGGTATAGATGGGTTACAATATATGAGTTACAGGTAACTCATATTCACCCTAACAAATCCAGCTGGTCCTAAGGTAGATCCTGCCGGCAGAAGAGACAAAGCCCCCCTTTCCCCCATTGCTACCAATCATAGAGTTTATGAATTCAAGCAACTGTTAAGAGTTTTAAGGGGACCTTCAATGTACAATATGGAAAATATGCATCTTCTTTTTCAAATTCTATAGAAATATAATCCTCCAGACAGATATAACCATAAAAATAAAACTAATATTTAATGGATGTTGATTGAATAACAAAAATATTGCCTCTTTAACTGTCATATTCTTTGGAAGAATAAATGTGTGTGGGCGTGCATGTGCATGTATGTACATGGGTTATGTGTTTCTGAAAACATGAACTGATCTAAGAAGTTCTAGTCATGATTCTCCTCATAAGGCCTTAAGCTGACTCCTGTACCAGTTCTGTGTTTCACAAAGTAGAAGGTGGTTTCTACTACTTCCTCTTTTAGTGTCAACCTTAATTGTTCAAGTCTTACTCTGATACCATTACTAGTGACTTTCAGAGTGTATCATGCCTTTTTGTCCATATGGAATGACTTTTAGCATCAATTTTTATTACATTCCAAATAACCATCAATTTCTCCTTCAATTACATGTTTAAATGTCATGTGGTTATTTTCTGCCCTGTAGATTAGATAGCAATCAGAACCAGAGTGACTTTAACTGACCCATAGAATAAAAGTGGTTCAAATTATGGAGATTGGAAGAGGGGAAATAACACACAAACTCGCAATGATCATCTGACAGGTGAAAAAAAAAAAAAAGGAGGTGAGTGCAGGAGGGACCTCCAAAGATAAAGATGCCAGATAAAATCTGTCTCCCTCAATTCTTGGCTTATCCTTGGCACTATGACAACTATCCACATGTCAAGGGACTTATGCATAAATGTCCCCTAGAGTCTGTTTCTGTTGTTTTTGTTCATCTCATGTTCTTTCTACCCTAAGCTCAACCGCTCCTGGAAGGGAGGACAATTAAGGCTCCATGACATTATATTTTTAAATCAGGAGTTTACACATACGGCATGAATGGTAGCTAATTATTTATTGAGCACCTACTAGTTCTAGACACTGTGGAAAGCTCTGGGAATACAGCAAACAAGACTGCTGGGATTCTTATGTTATGGGGCTTTCAATATAATGGAGAAGAAAGACATGAAACAAATAATTACAAATGTTAAATGCTGTGACAGATAAGCCCATGTGGAAATATAAAATGCAAGACCCAACCAGGTATGTGTAAATATGTGTACATGGGACTGGGGAAAGGGGGTGCAGAAGGGTTCCTGGAGGCATTGTCACTTAAGCAGAAAACTGAAGGATGGAGCAGAGTTGTCATTACTGCAGTGCTGGTGTTTAGTTCTCAAATCTGAGCGGCATCGTGCACTTAGACCATGATGTCAGTATGTGGAATATTGCACAACCGTCCTCAGGTGTCTGTGAGGATGAGTGGGAGTCGGCTGGCTGATTAGCAGAATTACATGGGGAGAAAAATCTTGCAGAAAGAAAAGCATTTTGTCTGTAAGGTAGGACAGAAAAATGTATTGTAATAGAAGTAGAGTATGTCTGGGAAAGAAAATGGGGTCCTACGGGCTGGGTTTTATATACATCATTACAGATGTGTCATTTTATCCTGAAAGAAATGAAAAGCCACGTGTATGAAATACATCAAAAACCTTACTCCTGAAGATCTAAATGTAGGAGGCTGAAGTTGGGCTTGAGGACTAAGATGTAGACTTTTATTACAGTTATCATGAGAATTTTTGCTTCCAGGATTAGGAAGTAGAATATACAGTGGTTGGGCGTGGGAGGTAAAAAATAAGGAGGAATTGAGAATGACATTGGGATTCCTGGCTTAAAGGTGATTCACTGTGCCATCTCCTGAAATAAGGCATAATGGTGGTCCATTTTTAACGTGTCGAGTTTTAGGTGCCAAAGGGCCATACAAATGGAAAATGTTAAATAGCAAATGGCATTTAGTTCTGGGGGGAAGAGGTTCTGGTTGGAGATACAAATTTTGGAGCAAAACATCCTATTTGAGTATATTCATATCTTATACTTGTATCAAGTGTTTCTGAGTATGCCTCTATTTTAAAAAGTTAAAGGGTTTAGAAATCAATATTGTTAAATACATTAGAGCTTTTTGGAACCACCAAAGAGGGGAGGACACTTCATTCTACTTTATATCCTAGTAGCTTTCACTTTACAAGAATGATTATAAATGGCTGTATAGTTTTCTGAGTGCTACAATATTTAACCTAATTTGTCTGGCATTATTTATTTCACTTATAGCATAACATTTGTTTTCAGCATCTTATTACACATTCTGAGAATTCTGCATATAAAACTTTCTGGTGATTTTCTTAAAATTGTTTTTAGGTGCTATAAGGATTTGTTTAAGACTGTGGTGTGTTTTCAAAATTCTGTCTATAACCCCTTTATAAACATAAACCACTAACAGCATTTTACAAACGTGAAGACATGGCTTTTCCACATGGGGTTTTCGGAAAAGGACTGAGACTGGAGGTAATCTTTCCTAACAAAGTCTCTTTGCTCTTGGAGAACTCATTATCAGGGCAGGACCCAGAGAGGAAGGAGCAAGCATCCAGCTTCTCAAGGCCTGCTTTAGTTTCTAAAGTAAGGAAATAAATGTAACCCATATGGTTTAGCCCAGTATACTGAGTCAAAAAGGAGGAGCATTGCAGGCCAGGCCAAAAGCCCTGCTCAGGACTGAAGAATTTACATGCCACTGGCTTATTGTGTCACAGTACCCTCATCACCATCACTTTTAATACAAAAGAGTTCACTCATTCATGCACAAATTCTGTCTCCTGGGTGCAGTGGATGATCAGTCACCCTTGGGGAAAAAAGAAGTGGACAAAAGGTCAACATTCACCTTCAGTGTTCTCCACACCAACATGTGTTTCCATTGACAGACCTTCCCTGAGATCCAGTCTTTCTCATTTTCACCTCCTTCCCAAACTCTGTCTTCTTGCATCTATTGGCATACACTCCCATCATGGTTTCTCCATTATCATTGACACCTTTAACCACTGCTATTATCATTTATAGAGATAAAACCCTCTACTAAAATCTAAAACATAACCCAGACCTCCAGAACACAATTAATACAATTGGATCTCAATGAATCTAGTGAATGCTCCAAGTCGTTCTGAGATTCACACAAAGACTAGAGAGAACTAAGTGGTTAATTTCAACTTCAAAACGAAATTATAAACACCAACAGATTTATAAAAGAATTGCATTCAGGCCTGGGCATGGTGGCTCATGCCTGTAATCCCAGCACTTTGGGAGGTCTAGGTGAGTAGATTACAAGGTCAGGAGTTTGAGACCAACCTGGTCAACATGGTGAAACCCCATCTCTACTAACAATACAAAAATTACCCAGGCGTGGTTGCAGGTGCCTTTAGTCCCAGCTACTCAGGAGACTGAGGCAGGAGAATCACTTGAACACAGGAGGCAGAGGTTGCCTTGAGCCAAGACCGCACCATTGCACTCCAGCCTGGGTGACAAAGCAAGATGATGACTCTGTCTCAAAAAAATAAGAAAAGAAAACTGCATTCAGGATGTCTGCAGTTATAAGGAAGATTTTTCTGAATTGGTATAGAACATAAACAAGGAGAGTTCAACTTGTCCAAAGTGGTCAAGTACATTTCCCAGCCAATTTCTAAGTGCAGTGATGAAGGGAGCATTTTAAACTAAGACATTTTAGTTCCTTTGGTGATCATGCTGTCTTCATAGCGGATAGAGACTTTCCCTAAGGTTTTTCCCCCCAATAAATTACCTTTGTTCCCCTGCCTTGGTACCTGTAGCTTGGCTGTTGCTGAATGTGCTTTCCTGTGATGTCTGCTGTGAGTAATGTCTGCTATGACTGATCTGAGCCTAAGTGTAGGAAAACCTTCCAGACTGCCCAGAGAAGGAAAGATTTCTTGAGCTGTGTTCCCAAAGTACCTTGCAGTGGTCCTCCATCGCATTTACCACACAGTTTATTTCAGGCCAGAACCCCTCACCCGCAGTTCCCTGTTTCCCCACCTGGCCGGTTGCATCTTCCTGTCCAGTCTGTGAATGCCATCTTTGGCAGGTCCCATAGCTTTCCAGGCACTACCACTCAGAACAGTCCTTGAAACCTCCAATTTTATATCTGATTCAAAACCTCCCTCCTCTCTTTGACAGGCTCCAGCTCTTCTAGAGGCTGTGGCCAGAAAGGAGGGTGAGGCTTTCTTTCTCCATGGCCATAGCTCTAGCATCCTCCTTGCTGGTAATTTCAGCCTCTCTGGCTTACCCTACACAGCTGCCCATGTCTTTTGCGTAACATGACTTCAAACCCAGTGCTCTCATGGAGCCTAGGTGTGGATGTCTTAAGGAGCCAAAAAGAATTTCTGGGTTGCAGAGTCCTGGGGTGTTTCCACTCTGGCTTCACCACTCAGCCATTGGGATGGCGCAGTGGTTCACCTGCAGCATCTTGCCGCTGAGGCTTCCTGACCCGCCAGGTGACCTTCCTGGGAGTTGGGATTGGCGGTGTTCAATATCAACTAAGCTTGGTCGTGTCCGTGTCAATTGCTGGGAACTTATGTATCCTTGCCATATCACCAAATATTGGTCATGCATTCCACCACGCCTCGATTCTCTTGTCCCAGTTGAGATAGGCCTAAAGGCCAGTCAGCATCCTGGTCTCTCCTAGGCTCTTGCCGTAACCTCCTAACTGAGCTCCCCTGGCCCTTTTGGCCCCTACAGTCTCTCCTTAATAAGCAGGGTGATCCTGTGATAATGGAAGGTAGGTCACATCACCTCTCTGCTCAAAACCCGTAAAGGGCTGCTTCCCATCTCACTCCAGGTAAAGAGTAGATTCTTGATAAAGCCTTATAATACCAAACGGTTCAGTCTCACCCTTCCTTCGACATAGTCTGCCCTTACTTTGCCCTCACCACTTTGACCTCCTCAGTGCTCTTCAAGCACGCCATGGAGACCCCTGCCTCGGATACCATGGACTTCCTGTTTCCTCCATCTGCCAAGATGCTCCTTGCTACCCCTGCTTGGCTCAGTCCCTACTTCCTCAGGGACTTTTAGATGTCACTCAAAGATCACCCAGCGAAGTCTTCTCCAACCGCCCATATTAAATGTCTAGCCCCCCTGGGTGTCATGGCTCAGGCCTGTAATTCCAGTGACTTGGGAGGCAGGTGGAAAATAAACATTAGCCAGGCATGGTGGCACACACCCATAGCCCCAGCTACAGGAGGCTGAGGTGGGAAGATTGCTTAGACCCAGGAGGTCAAGGCTGCAATGAGCTATGATCGCACCACTGCACTCCAGCCTGAGTAACAGCAACAGCCTGCCTCAAATATTAATTTTTTAAGTCAATGCCCTCATTCCCTTACCCTAGTTTGTTTTTCTTTGGAACAATTATCACCACTTGACACATTCTATAACTCTTTATTGTTAATATTGACAAACCACACACACACACACACACACACACACACACACAAACATACATACACATGTGAAAAGTAAACTTCACACATGAGGCTGGGAACTTTGCTTTATTCAGCTCAAGATTTTCAGTTCTGGCCAGGTGCAGTGGCTCACGCCTTAATCCCAGTACTTTGGGAGACCAAGGCAGGCAGATCATGAGATCAGGAGTTCGAGACCAGCCTGGCCAATATGGTGAAACCCCATCTCTACTAAAAATAAAAAAATTAGCTGGTGTGGTGGCAGGCACCTGTAAGTAATCCCAGCTACTCGGAGGCTGAGGCAGGAGAATCACTTGAACCTGGGAGGCAGAGGTTGCCGTGAGCCTAGATCACGCCATTGCACTCCAGCCTGGGCAACAGAGCGATACTCCATCTCAAAAAAAAAAAAAACAAAAAACATTTTCAGTTCTTTGAGCAATACCTGGCAGATCCATAACAGGGCTTCAGTTGCTATTTAGTGTGAATAAGTTAATAAATAAATGAATCAACTGATCAATAATCATCAAATCGATTGTCCCAACAGATATTTACCTGACACCAGAAGACAGGATGCTTGTCTCCCATTTATCACTAGTCACACTAGCATGCCCCTCTCGTGCCTCCACTGGGAAGGGAAGAAACAGCCTCTAAGATCACTGCATTCCCCGCAGGAAGAAGATCTCCAGCCTCTGCTTCCCACCCCAGTTCTCTCCTTCCACACACTGAGATGAGCTGGGGAGGCAAGTTCGACAGCTCCTCGTTAAGTCCCTGGGGAGGGAGAAGTCTGATTCTAATTTTTGACTGCTTCTGAAGGCTATTTTTAAAATGAGAGGTATTTGCTCCTACAGTCCCCAGCTTTGGATTTTAGCCACATTTCCATAATAAAAAAAATTCCACTCAATATCTTATTACAGATTTATAACTACTTGCAGTATGGCTTCTCCTCGTACCTATATTTTATTAAATGTAAGCCAAAAACCTTCACTGACTTGTTTGCTACTGAATTCCATATGCTTAGCACAACCCCTGGTGAATAATAGGTGCTCAGTAAATGCAACCTTAGGGTCCCACCTATTTAACCTTAGTGCCTTTCAATTTCTACTAATTAGATGCCCATTTTTCCACATTTGGAAGTCACTGCCGCCTTTTCAATGGCCTCTTCACTTCTTGTTCCTGCGTGAGGAGTAATTGCGATGTTCAGCTATTATGCAGGTCAGAAATAATTCATATATCCTGAGCAAACTGCTCCCTTATTGATCATCTGAAGTGACAAATTTTGCCCCAGCTCTCTGAGATGATATCACTGTAGTGTCTCAAAGAGAGGAGCATTCTAGAATTTCACCACTGTGGATTTACATGTTTATATATATATATATTAGAGTTGGAGATATTGTCACATCAAATATAAAAAGGCATTTAATCCTATGGCTCCTTGCCCTCTGGAACACAGGCAATCTGATAAGCAACTGTTACATTAGAAATAAATCCTCATCTTTCCAGTAAGGAAGTGGTCAATTTCTTTGTTTCTACCATGTCATTAGTTCTTTAGACACTTGCACCATTGAATAATTTTATTCTTCTAGGACAGTTCATGGCATTAGGAGTTAATACATCTTTAAAATGGCTTTCATTATTCTGTACTATTGGTGGGTTCTGGTGTGTAGAATTATTCAATAAAGCATAGCTTTTCATGGTAGGCACATGGAATTTTTTTCCATTGGCTTTAAAAAGGCAGAGTTGCATGAAAGTACTGTATTAATTTGCAATAAGAAATATGGAAGGAGGAAATAGGAAGGGACCCTGGTGAACCTTGCTCAGTGTTACAGATTGCCTCATAAAACCTTAATCAGAGCTTCATCAACTTACTAACTTCAGAGAGGTCAACTGGTACTGATAAAGTAAGACTTCCTTTTAACAAGCAAAGAGTATTTTTTTTAAGTAATAAAACTTTATATGTTTATATTTATCTTTCCTAAGTGAGCTCAAAGTACTTTAAAAACCTCATCCTCCTTTAAAAAAAAAAAAGGAAGATGACCTTTTCTGAAATACTGAGGCAGAGTAAGGTTGGGCTTTGATTAAGAAAGGCAGTCTGCACTGTAGCTATCACTTTCAAGTTTCCTGACTCCTGGTTCAATGGTCAAGACAGAATTTTATATTGCCATTATGACTGCAGTTTACCCTGGGAATATGGCCAAGTATTTTCTGAAAAGAGCTTCTACATGAGACATTCTCCTACCACATACACATTGTAATTTATAAATGTCAGCTAGGCTAGGGGAGATGAAATCGCTGAGCTTCTGGGTCCTCGTAAAAACATGAACAAGTCAGTAAACCTCACCAATTCAAACTCATTGAAATAAGGGCCAGTCTGAGTTAATAAAAAAGACTGAATTAACAGATCTTATAATTGTGTTATTGCTTCAAAGTATACCTAGAGTAAAGAGCATAGAAAACAGCTAACAGTCATTAGACATATTTTATATTCCTAGTTCTCTGGTAGCAGCTCTGCCTATAATAATTCGTAGCATAAAACCTCTAGGTGATGCAGATGGTATTAACTTTATTTTACAGTTTAAGAAACAAAGAACCAGGAAAGCTAAGCAATTTCCCCAAGGTCACACAGCTAACGAGATGGTGGCTAAGAAAATCTGCTTTCCACTACCACATCTCACTAGATGTGGTAACACAACTAAATTTAACTAAAGCTGCCAAGACAAAATCGTGTCTTTGTCTGCATTAATTTACCAACAGTAACACATTCATAACTAGTTTTTGCACACAAATGCTTAATGTAAAACTGCTTGAAATATGATTTTCTTTGGGAATGTGAAATGACCTCTTCATATATTTGGGGAAATGGGAAGGCTTGGCAGAGGAGAAAACCTGTTGATATATTTGGTGAATTTTTTGTTTCGGCCCAAGCCATGTCACAATAGAAAAATCATAATTTGTGGGCATGATATTTTCTTTTTTCTTTTATTTTTTTGATTGTATTTATTTAGTTATTTTATTTATGATTTATTTATTTGAGTTGGAGCCTCTCTCTGTTGCCCAGGCTGGAGTGTAATGGCAGGATCTCGGCTCACTGCAATCTCCGCCTCCTGGGAACCAGTGGTTCTCATCCCTCAGCCCCCCTGGTAACTGGGATTACAGATGCGTGCCACCACGCCTAGCTAATTTTTTGTATTTTTAGTAGAGGTGAGCTTTCACCGTGTTAGCCAGGGCGTTCTCCATCTCCTGACCCCCTGATCTGCCTGCGTCAGCCTCCCAAAGTGCTGGGATTACAGGCATGAGCCACTGCTCCCAGCCTGATATTTTCTGTTATAATTGTTAGACCTTCTAAGAAATGGGCAAGGATGCAGTGGAGAAGTATTTCCAATATTATTAACAATAATATTTCGTATGTTAAAAATGCACTTTAAATCCGTTTTCTCCCATGTTTGTGAATACACAGGTTACAGTGGTCGGGTCTCACAGTACGATGGGTGCTTGGCTTGGAGCAAACATGGTCAGAATAAGCCAAAACCCTTCATTCCTTTACTCACTTATTCATTTGTTTAATTAAACATTCATCTAGTCAAACATACATTTATTAAGGGCCTCATAGGCACTTGTAAGCAATAGTAAGCTCTCAGAACCTACAAGCGAATGAGATGACTATTGCAGTACTCTACGAAGGGGATGGGATGGGGAGGAGGGTGTGGTGGTCCATGGAAAGAAGCAGCAATCTCAGTGTCATGTGGGAAGCAGAGTATGGGTGGGGTGGGGTAACATCAGGGGACCAAGGGAAACGTGTCCAGAACACCTGCGAGACTGTTCTGTAGAACACCTATGAGACTATGGGGCAGGTGTCCAGAACTCCAGGGAGAAGTGGCATCTGAACTGTGACCAGCACACAGAGTATGCCTATAGAAACCCAAGCACAAGGAAATAGAGGATGAAGTCAAGAACCGACTGCAGCTGTTTCAGTGCTCCACGCTCACTGAGACAAAACCTGTGTGTTGTTTGCCTCCTTCAATCCAAATGTTCATTTTCTTCTCCCTTTTCAGAGAGTAGAATTAAGGGTCGCTTTTCTTACCATTTGCCTTCTTGAAACTTGACCCTGAATAATTACATCTTTGTTCTGAATACATCCTGATTGAACACAATAACAGGTGTAATCTAATTGAGCTAGCTGTCTAATTATGAAGATCACACACAACCAACTGCTTTTTAGTTCTACTACTGGGGGAAAAGTGAGTAGTAAGTAAAATGCTTGATGTTTGGCTTATGTAGAGGATATAAATCTTTTATATTGTCCCTTATATAGGCTAAAATCCAACACTTCTCCTTCTCTTTGTACTTTTCACACCAACCAGCAATCCTGGCAGACTGTGTTCTATGTTCATGACTTGCTCACCACTGAATCCTCAGTAGTATATTGTCAAATTATTTTTCTTAAAGTTTATCTTCAGCATGGGAAGAACCAACCAATTAGGGAAAACTAAAAAAAAGAGAACATATTAATGGAGTTGAACTAGCCTATATCATAGAAATAAAGCTGTAATTACCCAAAGGTTCTTTGACGTTATCTAAATTATGAAAAATTATTACAGTGTTTAAAATTAAATTTACTTGATATGGTTAAAATCTGAAAAATTTCCAATATTATTTAAAGCAAATTGATGATGGCAGAAGATAAATTATGCATTCTCAAAAGCAATTTTGAAAAAGAAAGTCTCATTTTATAAATAACGGCAAACCAAAGCAAAAACATAACATTGTCTCTTCTTAATTAGATGAGTGTTTTCCATTCCAGTAAAATTTAATGTGTCTATTCCTCTGAAAAGCCATGTTAGTGGCATTCAACTTTTTGTTGTCATTATTCATCGGAAGTGCAAAAATAAGGAAATTGATAAATAAATAAATAAATAAATTACATGTCCTAGATCTTAGAAGCAGGCAAATAATTGATATGTTGATTTATGCAGATGGACATTAAATGGTCCAAACAATATTATGTCACTAATTTTTCTTTCCATAATCCTAGATTTTTATATCAAAACTGAATATGGGTTAGTTGCTCTAGAATATATGATGAAATTATTTCTATTTCTATAGCTGACCTATAAAAATTGTTGATGACATTTAAATAATAGTTCAGGGTAGATTTTTATTTATAAACACACCTATTTGGGCATATTACAAATTATTCATCAAAACTCTTGCTTGAAATACCAAGCACTCAAGTCTTGGTTTTTAATATCATTTTCCAGCAAAGGGAACCAGAGCTCCTTGGAGAAATGACTACTTCTAGGGCTGGGTGAGGAATATACAAAGTGAATCTAGAGTGTCGTGGTAGTGCCAAAAAGGACAAAGATGCCAAAGACAGAACACATGCCATGATGAGATGCCAAGGGCCTATTCAGGAACCAAATGAAAGGGTCACCAGTGACCAAAGCTGAAGCAATTGGAGCAACAAAGTAAAGTAGTAAAATAAAGTACCATTGGATTGTAATCCGAATAATAAAAGTAACGAGACACAAGTACTGATATAAGCAAATAACTGAATAAATAAATAATAAATGGGTGAGAAATCACCAACCCTAGTGGTAAAAAATTCTAAATGATTGATGTAGATGCTCTGCTATTAAGGAGATCAAGCACATGCCCCACTCCCTAAGTGTGGCTGTGAATAGTGACTTTCTTCCCAAGAGTACAGAGCAGACAGGGAGAGGAGAAGAGCAACTGTGCAGTGGGGGAACCCAACAAACACGACGTTTAGCCAGACAATGCAAGCTGACATCAACAACACGTCATGTTGGTGGCACATACCTTTTCTACATCATGAAAAGATCACTGAACCCCTGCGGTCTTCCTCCCAAACACACACACATCATCCCGCTCTAGTCATGAGGAAAACATTAGGGGAATCCCGATTGCAGACGTTCTATAAAATACCTGACCAGTGCTCCTCAAACCTGCCAACATCATCAAAAGCAAAGACTGAGAAACCATCATAGCCAAGAGAAGCTCAGGGGATGTGATGCCTAAATGCAATGTGGTACCCACCATGGGATCCTGGGACAGAAAAGGGCCATTAAGAAATATAGAGGAAATCTGAATACAGTATGGCCTAAATTAATAGACATATTCTTCTACGGGCTCATTAATTGTAACAAAATTACTATACTAATGAAGGGAAACTGAATGTGGGAATATGGGAACTATATGAGCAATAATTCTATAAATCTTAAACTGCTCTTTTAAGCGTTTGTTTAAAAAATTTCTGTTTGAGAATGCTTGTAAGTGAGAAGTCCATTTAAGTATATATATTGAAAGTTCAGGCTGGGCATGTGGCTCATACCTGTAATCCCAACATTTTGAGAGGCTGAGGCTGGAGGACTGCTTGAGCCCAGGGGTTCGAGACTAGCCTGGGCAATATAATGAGAACCTGTTTCTACAAAAATTAAAATAAAAAAAATAGCCAGGCATAGTGGCATGCACCTGTATTCCTGGGTATGTGGGAGGATTGCTTGAGCCTGGGAAAGTTGAGGCTGAAGTGAGCCATGATCGCTGCTACTGCACTCCAGCCGGGGTGACAGCAAGATCCTATCTCTAGTTTTTGTTTGTTTGTTTGTAGAAAGTGATTTATTTAGGCAGAGAGAGAAAAAGGAGAAGAAAACTTCCACGAAGAGCGTGTGGAAGCGGGACCCCAGAGGGGAAATCCAGGAGGGGAAAGAGAGCTCTCACTATGTGGGAGGTGGAAATCCTGAGATCCTATCTCTAAAAAAAACTTAATAAGTTCAAAATCTAGAACAATTGAGCAGCTACTTAAAATTCACTTAACACTCAAGAAACTTGTTCTTGAGTTTCTGTTTCCTTCTGATTGATTCAGAGGAGTCACAGAATTCTCTCCGTTTGTGTATGGTTTGGCAATTCCAACCCCTCTGTTAAGAACACTTCACAGTAATAATCCTACTGCATTTTTCAGCAGAGAAGTTGCTACAGCACATGAGAGAAAGAACAAATTATAAGATGTCAAGGATGACCCTCCCACAACTATCCTTTTCATGATATCCTTAACTACGCTCTTTCCAGGAACCTCACTGATAACTCTAGGGATGTGTCATCAGAACACAACTCCTCCAGAACACTCAGAACCTCAGCTTCTTCAGTCACTCATAATTTTACTCCAAGAAAGAATTTAGGCCTTCAGTTCTGGGTCACAGTCTACATCTGCAAATTATTCCCCATGTGCCTCAATTTCAGATGGACCATTTGTTTTCATACGCAAATTGGAAGTTTGATATTTTGTGTCAGAGGTGGGTCCTCATGGAAAGATGCTACATTTCATGAATTTATTCGGCAAGCATTTGCTGAGTATCTACGATACAGCAGGCATTCATCTTAAGGAAGAAGTCTTATAAACCCCTCCCTCCTAAGAGCTTAAATTTTAGCGTGGAAAGACAAATTATAATAATGTAAAGGAACAAGATAGTGTATGTTATGAAGGATGCTATGGAGGAAATAAAGTAGAAAGTGTCTTTTGAATGGGCACTTAAAAGATGAGGATGAAATACTCAAAGAACAAGGTGAAGAGCATTTAAGGTACAGGGAAAAACATGACCCAGAAGTGGAGACTCCTTTGATCTGAAGAGCAGCTAGCCAGGCAGATAATTGTCTGAGGCAAGTTTGCTGAAACAGCATCTAAATCCTGTTTGGAGGATCTCTGGCCATGGTAGAAAGTTTGGGTCTTATCCTAGAAGTGGGAAGCTATTAAAGGTTTTGAGCAGTGGACTTGATTTCTGTTTGTGAAGGCATAGTGGCAACTCTGTGAAGAATGAAGTGTAGGAGAAGCAAGGATACCTGTTAAAAAGCTATTGCAGCTGCTCTGAAAAGAGGTATTGGTCGCCTAGATTGGGCAAATAGAAATGGGAATGGAGAGAACTGCATGTATTTAGAACTAACACGATTGTAGATGAATTAGATGAGGTAAATTATAGAATAAAGGATAACTTCTAGGTTTTAAATTCATATGAAAACATTTAGAGTAACTGGCTTTCCCTAGATTAGATGACTTAATCTAATAACAGCAGAAGAATTACTTCATTTTAAGATCACATTCAAGGACTCCAGCCTTTGATCTCCAACTAAGTGTGTTCTCTTTTTATTGCCAGTTTCAAGTATCTCTGCATGTTAGAGTTAGACAATACAAAACTCTGGGTTTTGTATTGTCCCTGATCCGAAAACGCAGAGTCCTTTCCCAGTCGTTGCAGCCCATCAAGGGTTCCACCATCCCCTACATTACCTACCCATCATATTGGATCATCCTCAGACCACATATATGCAGCCTAGGTCGTCTCCTTCCTCGCCTATTCCAGCCAACTCTCAACGACACTCAAATCTATTTGAGCAATGATGAATGCAAACTTCAGCAAATCTACTACCAAATTTGAACACGCCAGTCACAAAATTTAATATATCTGGAAAGCCACAACCCCTAGAATTTTTTCCCAGATTCTGTCTCATAAAATGTATTCCCACTCTTTCTTCTTCCTCTCCACATTTTGTCCAGAAATTTCTTAGATCATGTGTACTCAAAGCTGGGCCTTCATCCAGCTTGAGATTGGGGCTCTTTGGTCACCAGAATTATGGAGCTTTCCGGATGGGTCTGGAGCTCTTAGAATATACAAAGGATAAAATGTGAGGGAAGGGGAGTGGAAGAGGAGGAAGAGCAGGAGGACAAGATATAGAAATATGTAGCAGATGAATAAAAAGACCTTAAGCTATGGATTTAAGAATTGTCTGAGTAACATTTTGTTCATGGTACTGTCAAAGGAGTTGATTCTTCAGTCCAACGCTCTGACTTAATTTCTGAAGGCTTTTTTTCCATGTGATGACCAACTCTTTCAGCTCACCTTGCACTGTGCTTTTCTGACTTTGACAATATTTATCCACAACTTTCCTTTTCCCAGCTAAATTCTACTGCCAGCCACCTGCTGGCCTACTCCCAGATCTTATAAATCCAACACGTAGGTGAGTATCAATTATAAAACAGGCGCTGGTACCTCAATTCTTCACTTGGCTCCCTGGAGAAATTATTTTGTAAGGTGACTTTAGTGTTTCCTATTAAGCTGATGAAGCCAAGGGCCAATGCTAGCCACATTTTGATGATTATAACTACCTATGTTCTCTCTTAACTAAAGTCATATCAACAAACAAATGAGCAGCACAATACTTTAAAATACTTCCCATAATTATATATTATTTGAATTATAAAGAAAAATATGATTTTATCTTCCTGAATTCAAATTTCAGTATGTCATGAAGCCCATCCGTCCATTAGCTGAACTGAATATTGACATAGTTTTTAAACAAGTGGTGAGAACAGAAATGAAGAAAGGGAATAATCAATGAGATGATTTAATTTTTAAAAATAGATTGAGAAGATTAGTTCATTATTGCCTTTCATTCTAATTCCGTTACACCAGAATGCCAAATAATACTTCAAGAATTGACTGCAAATAATCGTGGCAAGGAATTTCTTAATATCATATCAAGGTAAATATGATATAGGGTATCTATTCTATCATAATAAATTTCTAACTATAAACTCTTGCAAGAGTGTTTCATATTTTGTCTTTTAAAAATAAATTAATTGCTGATCCATAACTAACTAGTTAAGCTAAAATGAAAACCTGGCTTTTACTGAATACTTTAAAATATAGTCTTTTGCATTCAAATACTTCCAAGTGACTTTTTTCCTTCAGGATTAAAAAAAAAAAAAAAAAAAACAACTCTAACTCCTATGTAACCAAGTCTCAATTACCCACATTTGAAAAACACATTGGCAATTCTTCATAGAAGCATTTAATTCCAGTCTTACCTACCCTTGCTGCCCACTTCTGGGTTGCTTCCTGCTGCTGTCAGTTGGCATGTATTCAAGGAATGCAAACATATTTTAATATTAGTTCTAGCAATGCATTAGCAGGAAGGTAAACCTCCCAGGGAAAATTCATGTAATGAATTCTAAAGTCAAATATAAAGTGATTTTGGATTATCGGTACCACCATAGGCTTCCATTCAGACAGATAATTGAGAACTGACTATACTACTGTGTTCATCAACTACGGACCACACGAAGTCCATGAGAAAAAATGATTTCTAAGACACAAATTAAAATAAGGAAGCCAGACGGTGCTGTGAAAACAGTGGGTCTTCATAAAGAGGGAACTGGAGCTGACAGATGTTTTTACTTTTTCTTTCTGCATGAGAATATGAAGTTTTAAATGATATGCAGCTAGAAGCAGATGAAATTATAGCTCTCAGACACTTTATAATTCTGAAACAGATATGTGATTGATTGCAAGGTGGCATCGCTGCTGGCAGTTTTTGTCGGCACATTTTGATGATACACTTTCTTAGGTGAACTTCAAATACATCAGTGACACACACTACGTTTCAGACACATTGAGTGATTTTGAAGCTAATAATTTATGAGAGCTTTTGGAGCAAGTTATTAGGTTTGAGTCAAGAGAGATTTATTTTATTTAATCCTGGGTTCCTTGCTGTGTGTTCTGTTTATCTCATTTTATTTTGCTAGTAAACAAATATGTGAAACTTTAATGTGGAAGCTTCTCCTTTGTAACAGTGCCTCTAACGAGGTTTCCCATTTGAAACACTTTTACTAGTTCCTGGTTTGTAGCCATTTTGTTCCTTGAGAAAGAGGACAGATAAAACAAGGCATCTTAAGTTGAGATTCCATCAGGGGGTAACTAAATGAAAAATTAAAAATTATTTGTTCTTAATTAGGAGATTAAAGGATCACCCACACCATAACGTATTAATCCCATGTATTTTTAAGTTAAGAATAATAGTAGATTTTGGAAAATGAAGTACTCTTCTGATGCTTTTAGAGGCTTTAAGTGACAAATCAAGAGGAAATTGAAATGTATTATGAGACAAGGTCTAAATTCAATTTTTAAAAGAGTCCCTTGGGTTATGTTTATTTGCAGAACCTGCTGAATGCTGCGTATATCAAATTTGTTTAAAATTAAAGAAATGTTTAATTATTTGTACATTACAGCAGAATAACAATGGAAAGAAATTCAGCATATGTGCATCTGTTTTACGCAATAGTCCTAGATTATTTCTACTTGTATTTTCTTAATGACATACTTTGATTTGGAGAAAGAAGTATTTGTTTTCATGTGTCTACAGCCATTCGTTTTGCATAAAGAAGCTCCACTGAGAAGCACGATTCTTTTGCAGAAAAAGTGCACATATATGCAAGGAGTAAATATGATAATAGGACAGTTCTGTTCACCGTGCCTTGAAAACACACACAGGAAGCCTTCACACATGGCCTGTGATTGCCAGGGTTTGCCTATCTGACATATTCTCTCTGGTGGCCACTGCAAAGGCCTTGCATTCTTATGCATTGAGTGCAAATCTATTTTTTCAGACCATGATAGTGTGCATGTGAGTGGCCTCTAGAGGCCTGTTTCAGGCCAGCTCATACTTCTCCCTTCATATAACTGTTGCAGCTGCTTTTTCCTTCCTGTGCCTTTGATTAGTCCAAGTGTATTATATTGCCTAAGAAACTTGTGCTCACAGTACAGTTGCACAACCGTCATTAAAAATTAGCAGCCTGCGACTATTTTACCATTAAACTCATTTTTGTGTCACATTGCTTATTTTAGTAAAAAGCTATTCTGCCGAAATGGCACCTGACACGTGTAGATCTTTCTAAACTGAGGTTAGATACTACACAGTTGTTGTTTTTCCATATGTCTCCAATCTGCCTTCTAGTAGGGCTTCTTTTCTGTTGAGTTTTTGTTTGTTTGTTTGTTTGTTTTGCGTATTGGGGGAAGGAATGTCTATTCCTGCTTCTGTTGCTACCTCACATTGCATTTTTCTTAAATATTCTTTGAACCATCCAGATTCAAAACAATCATCCATCAGTAAGCCCTGCCCATGTACACAAATGGTCCTACACACATTTTTTAGCACTTTATTCTTAAATGTAAAGAGATAGTTGAGAATTCTAAAACATTGGAGAAAAGCATCTTCATGTGAAAGGCAGAAAAGCAGAACAAAATAAGGAAGTAAATAAAATCAGAGAAAAGAGAAAAAGTACAGAGAAAAATAAAATCAAAGTAACTATAATTAATATCTTCAGAAACATAAAATATGACATTTTATATGGAGAGAAAGAAATGACTCATACAAATATCAAAAGTTTTAAAAATAATAGTAGGTTTGGAAGATGAAGTTGAAGAAATCTCATAGAAAAAAAAATGATCAGTGATAATCTATGTTATTTAGAGGATCCATCCAAAATACGTAATATCAAACTAATAAAAAATTCCAAAAAGTTAGAATAAAAAAATATAAAATCAAAAATTATTTTAAACATATACAAAAACATGCAGGAATTAAAAAGCAAGTAAACCTGTTGTGGAATTTCTGAACACCAGGAATAAAGAAATAATCCTAAAAGTGTCTAGAGAGTAAAGATCATTAATATGAAAGACAAACATGAGATTTTCTCGCTTAGTACAATAGACGTTAAGAATATATAACAATGCCTTAGTTATAGCTAACTTTATTATTCAATTCCTTAAAATAATACCTTGTAGATAACTTTATGATTCAGTACCTTAAAATAATATTTGCTTCAAAGATATCCCCACTTTTTAACATTTCTTTTGGTTTCCATCTGATTGAGGGAGGACATGGTTTAAAATTAGCAAAGAGGAGGTCTCGGAAATATAATTTCCATGTGGCTTCCTTGGGAAGCTTTTTGACGATGTGCCTCTCACAAGCAAAAGACTAAACCAAGAAGGAGAGATTCAACCCTAGGAGGGAGAAAGGGGCCGTCTGTGAATATTAATACACATTTTAAAGTAGAGAGGCCATTGGAGCAAGTATGATTTTACTATCAATATTCATTGACAAGCTCTTGGTCCAGGGCATTTGCTATATTGAACATATCACTGAAAGCGTTTACAAAAGGCAAATATTCAAGTTAATGATAACATTTATTCTAAATCTCCTTCTATTAGAATCAAGGTAAAAACAGAAGGTAACTAGAGCCCAAAGGAGAATGGATAATCCTGTCAGCCTAAAAGGCATTCTGGCAGAGCTGACATCTGTGTCATGGGGTGATGGTAACACAGTCTTCACAAACGTCCATGCTTCCAAAGAGTGGCACCAAGAATCCGGAAACTTCAGCTTAATTGCTGTCCCTAGTCACACACATTTCCTCCATCTCCGTCCTCACCCCCTTACCCTACATGCCCACCCCAGGAGAGGCCACCCCACCAGAGGTCCCTCAGTGGGTCGGACCAGGGAGAAATGGTGCCAATGATAAGGGACCTGGACTGGAAGGCTGAGGGTCAGCTTTAGAGGGCACGAACATGGAAGAGGCAAAGGACTGCTGGCACAATCGCCAGGAGAATGACTCACATCCCCTTTATTCTCCAATGTAATGACGTGAACATGCAATGGTGCCATTTTACGTGATGATTATCCTTGGTAGTGCTTCTCCCTGCACACACTGTGTTTCTTTACAGAAGGTACCTTGTGAGGCTGACTGGCATGGACCAGAGCCTGCATGATGTCACCAGCCTGTCTCCACAGGTCTCTGTTGGGCCACGCTCCGTGCTCAGCGCTTCCAGGCACGTGTGCGTATGGATGTGTTTGGTTTTGTGAACATGTGTATTTTCTTTTCTGAAATGGATCATATGGTATATTCATTTTTAAAATTGTGTCACTTTTTACCATACCCCAAATTCTTAGGTAATGACCTGACTTATTTCAGGAAAACACATATTAGGCTCTAAGTAATCACCATATCCTCCATTGGGCCCCTACAACCCATACTTTGATTCATCCCATTCAAAATTTCCCTGTGCTTGGGGTGGGGGCAGACTTGCATATTTAATAGTATAACTCTGGGCAAAATAATCTTCTCTTGATTTCCTCAGCCTATAAAACAAGGAAGCTGGATTAGATTCTCTATAAATATCTTTTCAGCACTGAATTTCTCTGATTCTGGTACACCTAATACCCAAATGTGATTTTTTAAAACCACACACTTTTTTCTTCTTTTAACAACTTAGAGATATAATGCATATAATGTGTCTCGTCAGCATTTCCCATGGTGACAAGAGTGCTCGGGGTTCATTTTGCACTTCTGGTTTTCCAATAACGTGTTAGATAACACTTTCAATTGACTAAAAAATGTGGTAACCTAAACAAAAGAGTTACAGTGTATGGGAGACAGTATGTTTTAACTGAAGTTAAAAAATGTCTTATCATGAAGTCCACAGAAGGGACTACAGTCATGTTCACGAGAAACAGATTTTTTTTTTACCCCAGTATGAGATTTGGAGTATAAGACAAATTCCCAGCATTCAGATGATTTACTTTTCAGGAATCTAAATTTCAGTTTACAAAGATACTCTAATATGATCATAGCCAATGACTAGTACCATCTACCTACAGCATAGAAGAGAAATGCTCTTAATCAAAGGTGGCGTTCACATGGAAATATCTCTGTAATGGAATTATTGAAAATTTTCTCTCAAAAGAATGAAATAAACAAATGCTCTGTAACCATCTTTTTGTGATTAAACAGTATGAATTGATGGTGGTGAATGATCGACTCTTTCTGAACTCTCCTCATTGCTCAGGTCCAGCACATGCTGACACTGATGCACTGATATATCCTGGATACCTATAGGGCAGAGGAACATGAAATGACTGGCATTAAAAATATGCCATAATAGGACCACAAGGTTGCAGAGGAGGAAGAGAATGGATATTTAAAGCATGCCTAGAGCATACCCAAGTCTTTTATATGTCGTTAAATACATTCCTCAGAATTTATCTAAGCAGTGTGTATTGTGACTCCATTTTATAGCAAATAAAGAAAAATTTGGAGAGACTAAGTAATGGTCCCGTATTGTGCATGATAATGACAAGCAGTGTTAGCATTTGAATTCAGATCTATCTGGCAGGAAGTTCATGCCCTACTGTAAACTACCCATAATGTATATGTTTTGTGCCTGGTGTCTCTGTAAGTGGGTGGGCTCATTCCCCATTAGCTTTCAGATGATTAATGCTATTAAATATTTCGGAATTACTGGATAAGGAACGCAGCAGGTATTGATACCGTGAAGCATCTTGATAGATTTTTCATTGCTGAACAGGAATAAGGAATTATCTTTCTTTCTTTCTTTTTTTTTTCCTGGGAAGCAGGTTATGGTAGCATGTTCTCATTCTCTCTTGACAGAAGCAGAAACAAATTCTTAAAGTGAATACGGAGTTACCCCAACTCAATTTTCACTCGATTGGGGGAGCATACATTTTCTTCCTGCTCTTTCCTGAAGACCTAATACAAACTCCCAAGGATGTAAAAATGCATCTTGAGAATGAGAATTTCTTTTTCTAGTTACAATTAATGAAGATCTTACTTGGAATAAATGTACAATTTGAGGCAGATACACACTCAGGAATTGGAAACTGTATGGCACATTCACATGATAATGTTTAATGTGGGCTGGTACTTAGGTCTTCCTGGAAATGTTTTGATCCTTTTTGATCACACTAATAATACACTATGAAGCGTTGCTCTGTGGGATGTAGTTAAAGCTTATTTGAGCTTCGGCAACCACTGGCACTTTCCTGGGGGAAAATATCAGAACATTTTTATTTTTATCTCAATCACTCCAGAAAACTTCATGGAGAATAGCCTCTGTCAGTGATATAGGGCAATTGCTGTCACCAACAGTGTTTGAAAAGAGATGGCCTAAATAGTCAATATACTGTGCTGGGAAATGGTGAATAAAAAGGTTCAGTAGTAAATGTCTAAACTTTCTTTGAACCAGAATTGCTAGGGTTTTATTTGTTATTTTGCAAAATAGGTAGTTAATTTATGTGTGTGTGTGTGTGTGTGTGTGTGTGTGTGTGTGTGTGTGTGTGTATGATTTGCCTGTATTCTTTCCAGCAAATATTATCACGTGAGTTTTGGAAAATATTCAAGATGCTTTTCTTGGTTGTTAGTTCTTGGTTCAAATGATTAGGACATAAGTTATTTGCAGATGTGTATGTGGAGTGGGGAGGTGAGAGAGAGTATGTGTGTGTGAATGTGTTAAATGTAAAGAACGTTAATATATACCTCTAAGAATAGAAAGAGGAATTTTATTCCTGACATTGAGCAAATTTATTTCAGTAAATATGGGAGAAAATAAGATAAGGGAAGTTTTCCTAATTTTGTCCTAACATGTTTATGACGTAAATCATACTGGCTCTTTCAAATGGTCAAATTGGTAACTCCTCATTCATTGGCAGAAAACTACACTTACTTTTCCCCAAGCATGATTAAGTATATTGAGAAGAACAGATTAAAATATATGACAGCGTATCATTTTGTAAGCATTTCCTGTGTCATTAGCGTTAGCACTATCTTTCCAATATCCCCGTCTTTATCGTTTAGAAAGTGATGGTGCAATAGAAAGCCAATTTGCTCGTGAATGCAAACGCTCTAATCCCTGATTCAGAGACATCATTAGTCCCTCCTGTAAGAGCTCTCTCAAAGCACTCACTAAAGTCCTGTCAGCACGTGCAATGATTTTCTATAACACAAAAGCTTCTATGAGTTATTGTTTTGAGAATGTGCCATATCATAGGCTGTATGGACTTTATTATTATGTTCTTCTGGATGGTTGAGGAGAAAAAGATTTACTGAGATCTCTCCCTTAAGAGATTAAGGGAGAGATATTGAGGGAGTGGGAGAGAAAAAAGGTATCAAAACCACTTCCTTAAAAGAAACTTCAAAGGTACTGAATGTCTTTCCACATTCAAATTTGGGCTTTCCAAAGACTGTCTTATTTATAACAAATTTGCTAATTCATTTGATTTCATAATTTAGGGAGTTCCATGTGTGCACATATGTGTGCGCATACAGACACACACACCACACACACTTCTTTACGTCAGTGGTGCTTTTTCTGACTCCCTTCTACACTCTTCCTGATAACTAAAATTATCCCTGCACAAATCATGTTTGTTTGATATTTGAACTGCTGAAACTCTCTTGATATGGAGCTTGAACATTTCAATTTAGAGTTCTGTTGTTCCTTTCTTCCTTGTAGAAACATATTTTTTTTTCCAATGACTGGTATTCTTTTTTTATTATTATACTTTAAGTTCTGGGGTACATGTGCAGAGCGTTCAGGTTTGTTACCTAGGTATACATGTGCCATGGTCGTTTGCTGCCTCCATCACCCCATCATCTATATTAGGTATTTCTCCTCATGCTATCCCTCCCCTATGCCTCCAGCCCCTGCTATCCCTCTCCAACCCCTCCACCCCCTGACAGGCCCCGGTGTGCGATGTTACCCTCCCTGTGTCCATGTGTTCTCACTGTTGAACACCCCCTTATGAGTGAGAACATGCCATGTTTGATTTTGGCCTTGGGACAATTAGGCTCATCCCTGTATCTTAGATCCCGGAGATCTAGAAAATTTTAGAGCACATTTAAGCTCTTCATTCTGGGAAGCCAGGTTGCTATTATAGTCAGTGTGTGTGTGTGTGTGTGTGTGTGTGTGTGTGTGTGTGTGTGTGTGTGTGTACATATAAACACAGATTACATATTATAATATAGATATAATATATTTTATGTATATATCTAAGCATGGTACTGGGCCTTGGCAATTCAGTGGTGAATGAGATAGAATGGTCTTTGTTCCCATGGGTTTTACCAGTTAGTGAGTCATGCTGTCAAGTAATTGTAAAGAAACTAAATGAAGCTGGGGAAAAACTCATAACCCTGATAACTACCCTGAAATTCATGACTTCTCCCTTTAAATGGGCTCTTAGCACTGCCCAGCAATCCCCCTCTATCCCCTAGCTCTCCGAAATGACTACTTCACTCTCTGTCCTCTCTGCCAGCTTTCCATGCTTCCTCCTCATTACTTGCCTTCAACTCCTGTCTCTGCTTTCTTTTCCCCCTGTCTTTCCTCATGCTGTTCTAACTGTATAGAAATGTAACCTGATGATTCCATATTTGGGCTAGCAGGAGGAGGGAGACGTTAAGTAGAACAGTACCATGGAAAAGCAGAGCCTGAAGCCAGCCCAAGATGAGGAAAGGTAGAAGCTTTCAATTGAATAAATATTTGGCACTTATGTAATTACTGGAATAGAGTGAAATCCACGTCACCCCGATCTGGACTTTTTTGTCTAAGGTCCCATTGAAAGGCTGTGAAGTGTATCTCACTGAATGTCAGTCACATGTACAACTAAATAAAACATTAACAGAGCAAGTTTAATGGGGAGGGCTGAGAAAGAATAAATGTGCATCCTGCTTGTAACTCACTCAGTTAAGCTTCTTGAATCAATTGGTTACAATTGCATGCATAATAATACTTTGATGATGAGCAGAATAATTATAATGTTACTAATACCTATGATGAGAACATAAATTGAGAAGATTCAACAGAATCTAGTTTCTCTCTGAACCCAAGACAAATTCTTCCTAGAACTGAAGAAAATATTATCATTGAATGGCTGTAGTCTCAAACATTCTGTCCATTTCCGATGTCTACATCCATTTCACCCCATGGATATTATTAAATTATTTATCAATTTAGCCTTTGGAAAACATTGTGCCAATGAGCACAGAACGTTTGGTGCAAAATAATGTATCTTTGATTTCTAAAGTGGAAAAGGTTTCTGACTGAAGTTGACAACCTGTTAAATCGTCCCTTTGAAATATTGGCATATATGGAAGCAAGTTGACATTAAAGAAAGGATTTAAATGGCTAATCCAGCTTCAAGTGCTTATTCCAGAATAAGCTCTCAACTTGACTTTATTTTGCCATCTATTGTAACATCAGTTTACTTTGAATCAGTTTACTTTCTAATACTTTGAACGCATCTCTGCACTTAGCCAGATTAAATGTCACCACTTAAAAATGATAAGACATAGAATTTAACTGGTAATAATTTTATATTTTTATCATTTTCCATAGTACAGTATATTTTTTAAAGTATGAACCTTTTCTAGCAGTATTACCTGTTATTAATACTAACAGTAATGAGTGCTAACATTTATTGAGTGATTCCTACGTAGTAGGCAGACCGAGCACTCTAAATGCATTGCCATATTTCATCGTCATAACCGTGAAGTAGGTACTATTATTTTCTTTACAGAGCAGAAAGTTGAGATTTATAGTGGTTCACAGACTGGTGCAAGATGGTCACATAGCTAGCTACTGCTTGAGTTGGGATACTAATCGAGTTCTGTCTCATTCTAGACTATATTATCTCAACCACTAAAAATTAGCTGCTTCTTATTCTAAGTGGACAGAAAGTACCATACTTAGCATTCTGCTCCTACTGTCTTAATTCCTATGATTTGTTTATTTAAGGTATGATCTGTTTTAGAAATTTGAAATCAAATTTAAATAACTCAACAGGCAACCATATTTAATTAATAAAAACAAATAAAATTATTCAATATAAGCAAGTTAGTGATCTCTGCTTCTAACCTAGGGTTTCCCTTCTGTTATTAGTCAACTTTTAAAAAGCATCTTTAACTCCTCAATGACGAGATATAGAAAAGGTTAGTTCCAGTTAGTTCCATAGGTTGCAGTCCAATGAAAAAGTTAGTTCCATAGATTGCAGTCCAATGAAGATTAGTCCATTCTCTGTTCAAGTGTTCAGGAATACTTGCTCCTTCTACCCATGGGTCTACCATATTCTAAAGCCTTGGAATTCTCCATTAAATCCTCTATATTTGGCCAGATATTGAATGAAATGATTGTGCAGGATCAGGCTAGATGTCCAAATAGCATACAATATACATCACTTCTGCTCACATACTATGGGCCAGAACTCGGTTGGGTGATCATACCTAAATGCAAGGGAGAGTGGGTCATGAAGCTTATCGGTGAACCTAGAAGAGAGAACACGGATATTGATGAATAAGTAACTAGCTAGTCTGTCATGCTTTTATAAACCTTAAGGTACTTTGACTGACAGATTCAAAAAGTATTCAAGTCAAACAATATTTTCCAGGTTTTCTTGTGTTTACTGTTATCTTAGGGATGTTTTATTCTCAAGATGTTTGTCCTTAACATGTTTTTCCTCAGCTCTGAATCTACAGACAGTAAAATTTGCATTGCCAACAAGTTTGTTGATAATAATCCAAGGAGAACTTATTAATCTTTTTATTTTGTATTTTCTTCCTTAAGATTGTAGAACTTCCCATGACTTTTATCTTTCCATATATCTTCAGTACCTGACAGATTTTTTTTATATTGTAAGAGGCTGATGTATGAAATTAATGTGGAATTTCATGCCTGATGGCTTACTAATTGGATGCTCAGTAGATTCTAATTTGTGGGTTTTTTTCCAAATTGAATAATGTACAGTATATCAATTTTACAACATAACTTTATGAAGATTTGACAATAATTTATAAACTTTAATTAACATTGATATACACACATTATTGCTATTCTAACAGTAACTAACTAGATATTAAGAATAAAGCTTTTTTTATTGGTTAAAGACTTACATCATTTTTAAAAATTATATACTCTGGACATTTTTTCTATGACACCTAATTTTTAATGTGCATTTGTAGTAAAAGGCATTATTTAGTATACAAAGATAACCAATGTGAATACATCTACTGTTTTCTTTGTTTTTCTACCTGCACTTTAATTCTTTATTATTAGAAATTTTTCATCCAGAAGTGTTGATGCATTTTTGGTAATATTAATCTGTTATTCTTTCCTCAGTGGGTCATTACCATGAGATTTCATAACATTTTTTATTTATTCCTCTTTGAAATTTTGCATTGTCTTCATTTTTATAAGACTTTATAACTTGCAACATCTCAAGTGCATAGTATACCAAATTCAGTGTAATGAGAAAACGTAACGTCTTTTTATCCTATGAAAGCTCTCCAAAACTCTTTGATTTCATATAATATTATCTCTACAGCCCTGATATTAAAAAAAAAAAATCTTGTTTTTAATGATGGTTAAGTGAGAAATGTATCTCAGAAATTTTGACACTAATGTTAAAAATTCCACATTCTGGACTCTTTTCCCATTAGCCCTCTTTGTGAAAATTTGCAATAAGTATGTAGGGTCAATAGAATAATATTGGGAAGAAATGGTGTCAGGTACTACGTAACAGGCTTATAGTATTATCTGCTTAATGACTAGGTAAAAATGTAGAGGAGTTACTCTGAATCGTTAGTACTGTCTCCACTGCGTCTTCAAGAAACAAGGTCAGTGGGTCAAAATGTCAGTATTTACAAGAAGATAGCTGTACCCCTTGCATAGTTACCTAGGCCAATTCCTACTTTGCAGTTGCATTATATATGCAGCCAGGTTCCAGAGTAATAGACCCCTTAGACCCTTTTCAACGTTTATATATGGAACTGTGCTTAAAGTAAACCATGCGTTGAAAATGTATCATTATTTAAATTTTATTGAAGTTACTCTATGCAAATTGAATGTGTGGGCAAGGTACACACCTCTCCATATATTTTTTTTTGTGGTTGTTATTGTTGTTTTAAACAGGGTCTCTTGCTCAGATTGGAGTACACAGCTCACTGCAGCCTCGACTTCCCAGACTCAAATGATTCTCCCACCTTAGCCTCCCTAGTCACTGGGGCTATAGGTGCACGACACCACACCCAGCTAATTTTTGTTTTTGTTTTTGTTTTGTCTTTTTAGTAGAGACAGGGTTTTGCCATGTTGCGCAGGCTGTTCTCCAACGCCTGAGCTCAAGAGATCTGCCTGACTCGGCCTCTCAAAGTGTTGGGATTACAGCTGTTAGCCACCATGCCTGCCCTCTCCATCGATTTCTACATAAATTAAAATTTAGAAAATAAAAATAAAGCAAAGATTCTCCCTGGATTTGCAGAAGGAAAGACGTTGTAGGAGAGTGAAGGAACTTTTAGGTCTGTCTAAGCTTAAAGAGTTGTATGTCCCTTATTCCTGCAGTGATTGCTGATGCCAAAGTATTCCCCTTCAAATGAGAGGCTGTGAATTTGTTCTGTTTAATGGTTTCCAAAGCAGTTGGGATATGTGACCCTCTAGAGACTTTGAAGGGATTTGATTTTTGATGCCTGAGTACTATTGAGAGAGTTCAGGTATTGAAAGAGTGTATGAGAAAATCTATATGGAAGATCAATTTCACAAGTACTTTGTAAAAGCATCAGACAAGAGTCTCACTTGACACAGAATATAGAAGTTCCATGCCAAAAATTTGTCAACACACTCGATCTCGTGGACAAAAATATAGATTTGAACTTACAGAGTATGATGTCCTGTCAAAGCGCTGATCATTCCACAATTGAGTTCAACAATAAATTCCAAGAGGCTTGTAAAATCCACTATTGATGTGATTCCTGAACATGAATAAGAGTTTGGCCACAGCTCTGCTAAGATACAAATATGGATCATGACATGGGTAATAAATTAGTATATGAGCTATTCAATACAGGATTATAAACTATTAGGCAAGCAGTTATGAATATTCCCTTTCACAAACCATTCCATAATCCATGCAGACAGTTTTCTGTCAGTCCAAATGGATGGCATTTATGAAATAATAGGTATGCCTGGGAGGACCCCTCTAGAGCATTCTTGGTGGCAGTGATGCCTGCATTGTGAGGTTGCAACATTTATCAATAGTCAGTTCTGCGATAACAGGGAAACACCTGGCAATTCTCCAAATGCATAGGTGAGCAAATCTATATCACCAACTGCAATGTGGCCTGGGTCAGACAGAAGATATTTGGGTTAATCAAATTTTATGGTTAATACCTTGCATGCATGGAAAGTTTTCAAGGAATTAAAATCCAGTTTATGCAAAAAGAAATATTGTAACCATGGCTTAATATCTGATCGTTTCAAGAGCATTTGGGAAACTTAGCCTCAGATACGTAATTGTGAATCTTGCTTATTATTTTACTGTAAATATGTTGATGTGTTGGTTACTATAGCCTTTGGTAGATATCATACTGACCAACCGACCTTTGTTTATCCTCTGTTGAGATTTCAAAGGGTGGCAGTGAATGATTTGCTTTAAGAATTTGATTTGCTTTTCAAATTAAAGAAATGATACACAAATCCAGTGAGTACGTATAAGCAAAGTGCTTCCTAAAGCGTAATTGGAATAATTATCCACTAATGATGAAAGGAAAAACATAAGGATTTAAAATTTGTTCCTTATGATTCTTTCTGATAATCTCCTGATTATTCAATGATTTAACCCTGAGACCAGAAAAAAAAAAGTTACTAAAAATAAATAGCCTAATAAAAAAAGAATGTGTATACTGACCCATAATGGCAAATTGATCCAATCTGTTTTCTGACCTTTTAAATTATGGCTTGTAATTTTCTATGAGATTTTACATAGGCGGCAGCATGGAGTAGTGATGAAAGGGCTTCTAGACTCAGAAGACTTGAGTTCAAATCCCAGATATTCCAATCCAAATTTCTGTGACTCTGGGCAATGTACTAAAGCTCTCCCAGTCTCTATTTCCTTATTTTAAAAATTGCATAATAATTGTTCTTCATTATTAAGAAGAGTAGATGAATTAATACTGTGTGAAACATTCAGAACAGTGCCTGGCATATACTAAGTGTTGAAGAAGTGTTAGCTATTACTAATGTATTTAACATTATGACTCTCCGGTATCAGTTCTAACGTGGCAACGTCCTGCCTGTACCCTTCTGCTCCATGCCCCGTGCCTATGCCCCTGCTATTTTCTGTGCCTAGGAGGCTGCACTCAGCCATGTACCAACCAAACTACAACTGCATCTTCAAGGTGCAGCTTGCCTAGTGTCATTGAGAGACCACACACAGGAGGCACTGAGAAACCATAGGCTTCCTTGCTTGCTAAAGAAGGAAAGAATACATTTTATGCCCACTAAATTACTTAAAGATTTAGATCTTAAAACAGAAATATAATTATTAAATATTATGGCCTTCATTTTTAAGAATAACAATGACATATTTTATCTTTTAATGACTTGTCTTAGCTTGTTTAGGCTACTCTAGCAGAATACCATGGACTGAGTGGCTCATAAATAACAGAAATGTATTTTTCATGGTCTCAGAGGCTGGGAAGTTCAAGGTTTAGGCGCCAGCAGACTCAGCATCTGGTGAGCGCTGGCTTCCCAGTTCATACATCACTGTCTTCGCACTGTGGCTTCACAAGGCAGAAGGGTGAGGGAGTTCTCTTTTGTAAGGGCACTAATCTCCCTCACAGGGACCCACCCTAATACTTGTGAGGTCAGATTTCAGCATAGGAGTTAGGAGCTGTGAGAACACAAACATTCTGCCTGTAACACGGGTATTGGGCTACCATTCATCTGCTTTGTTTTATTTTTGTAATTATATAAACACGTGAGAAAAAATTTGAACATGAGAGAAGATTGTCAGTAAAAGGAGATCACCTCCTTCATACGCCAACTCCCAATCCCTCTTCCCAGAGACACGCTCTCCATACTGAAGCGTGTATGTCTACAAGTCACACCCTTTTCTACACACACGGACCCAGGAAACATAGTATGATTTACCTCATTTTTGTGCTCCAGGAAGTAGGTTAAAATTTCCCCATAGCAGCACCACTGACAGCTGCATGACTCTGCAGTGTGAGGGACCAAGCTACTGAGTGAAGTTCCCCCAACCAGGAAGGCAGAGCCCATCACCCTGCCTGCTTTGCTCAGGAATGCCCATGCAGACAGTACTTCTTTCTCTGCTCACAGTGCAGGGCAAAGGAAAGAAAACAGGACGGCATGGCTCTCAGGCTTTTTGTGGACAACACCAAAGGAGGGGGGAGGAAGGCCGTGACTTCCCACAAGTTAATAATTTTTATCCTTTTTTGTTTGTTTGTTTGAGGCAGAGTCTCTGTTGCCCAGGCTGGGGTGCAGTGGTGCGATCTCAGCTCACTGCAACCTCCATCTTCCAGGTTGAAGCGATTCTCCTGCCTGAGCCTCCTGGGTAGCTGAGATTACAGGCGTGCACCTCCACGTCCAGCTAATTTTTGTATTTTTAGTAGAGATGGTGTTTCTCCATGTTGGCCAGAATGGCGTCAATCTCCTGACCTGGTGATCCTCCAGCCTCGGCCTCTCAAAGTGCTGGGATGACAGGCTTGAGCCACGATCTTTATCCCTTAATATTAAGAAAATCAAATAACATGTAGTTGTATATCTAATTTAAAGACAGTTTCAGCTACATGCTGTGTGAATGAACCAAAAACTTCCTCGAGTGTGACATTAAAAGTGAAATTGAGGTTGCGTGTAGCATTCTTTTTGGTGAGTAGTTAGATTTTTTTTCCTGATTACAAACTATGGCAGAAAATTTGAACATATGAAAAGCAAAGCAAAGAAAATGTTTAAGATTATTCATAATTTTACCAGCAGGATAATCAATCGAATGTAACCTTTTATAAATTTTCTGTACATTATTACTTTATAAATCGCTGCTTCACTTAGTAGAACATAACATTCTATGACATTAGTTTTCTTGTTTTATTTTGAACAACATGAATTTTACATTCTAGATATGTGCTGTGGTTTACTTAGACATTTTACATATAACTAATTTCTAAAACTTAATGTTCGACTTTTTATTATTAATTTATGCTGTTATTAACAACACTGATGTGAGCATGCATCCTCTATTATTCTCACATAAATTCCTTAAAATATTTTCCTGAAAGTGGAATTTCTGGTTCAAAGAGTAGGAACAACACTCTTTTGATAGATATTGTGAAAAAACCATCTGGGAAGATAAGTTTAACCTCCTACTCTCAGCGTGGGAGAAAATATACTCATTCTCCTGAATCCATGCTAATTGCGGATGTTTTTTCTTTCTTAATTTTGCCTAATTCCTATCTTTTTAATTTTGTGATTTTGATCACTTTTATATTTTGTTGGCATGAGGAATGTATTTATCATTTTTATAGATTAAGAGTACTTTATGTTGTGTATTAACAAACATTTTCTGTCACATGTTTCAAATATTTTTCCTAGTTTTATGTTAATTAGTTTCTTTGTTTTGATAGGCAGGATGTTTAAATTTCTTTGTAGTCAAGTATAGAAACCTTATCTCTAATGGTTTTTTACTTTGTTTTCATGTTTAAAATTTTTTCTTACCCCTAGTCTTTTAGCTTCAAATTTTCATACACATGTAGTCAGATCAACACTCATTTAATTTCTTTTAATTTCATCTTTCCCAGTTATCATTTTAATTCACTATATCAGCTAAGGAATAAAATACACTGGTATAAGACACAACTCTCAGAGCACAGTTATTCAAAAGTATGCTATAAAAATTAATTCTCTCACACATAATATTCTAGAGGTGAGCCAGTGGTCTGAAACAGTAGGCAATTTGGTATATGCAGTCTTCCAGGGACCCATGAATTTTCCATCATGTTGTTTTTCTATTTTAGTTTTTCCCTTTTGCCCTTATCTTCAGAATCAAAGCTGGCTCACCAGCAATATAGCCACTTTCCAGCCTGTGGTGTAGGGAAAAGGAGAACAGAGAACAAATAGATTCTTCTTAATTTTTTCTTTTTTTTTTTTTGGAGCTGGAGTTTCATTCTTGTCACCCAGGCTGAAGTGCAGTGACTCAATCTCAGCTCACTGCAACCTCCACCTCCCAGGTTCAAGTGATTCTCCTGCCTCAGCCTCCTAAGTAGCTGGGATTACAGGTGCCCACCACCATGCCCGGCTAATTTTGGTATTTGTAGTAGAGACGAGGTTTCACCATACTGGCCAGGTTGGTCTTGAACTCCTGACCTCAGGTGATCAGCCTGCCTCAGCCTCCCAAAGCGCTTGGATTACAGGTGTCACCCAAGGTGCTGGGTCCTTCTTCTTAACTTTAAGGCCATCGGGGGGTTGTGTGCGATACTTTTGCTAATGTTCTTTGGACTGGGACTTAATCACATGACCGCAACTAGCTGTGATGGAACCTGGGTGCACTCATTTGCTAGGGCTACCTTAACAAAGTACCACACACGGGGCTGGCGGCTTAAACAACGGAAACGCATTGTCTCACCATTTTGGGGAATAGAAGTCTGAGATCAAGGTGTCTTCAGCAGGATTGGCTCCTGAGGGCCATAAGGAAGAAGCTGTTCCCAGTCTCTACTCAGCTTCTGGAGTTTTGCTGTCGATCTTCAACGTTTCTTGGCTAGTAGAAGCTCTACTCTGATCTCTGGCTTCATCTTTACATGGTTTTCTCCCTATGTATGTGCCTCTGTGCTCAAACTTCCCCTTTAAAAAGGGACACCTCAATGACCTTATCTTGACTTAACTAACTATATCTTCAATTATTCTACTTTCAAAGAAGTTCATATTCTAAGGTATTGCTCTTAAACATCAACAAATAAATGAGAGTAGGGATAGAAGTCATTCAACCTAAAAATCCTTGAAATATATTCTTTACCTTAGCAAAAGAAAGGATATGGGAATTTGGCACTGAAAGCCAATTATTGGTCTCATATATCTTGACTTTATTTTAATCCAGCATTTGAGATAGAGATATAAGTTCACTTTTATTTAACTTTTAAAACCAATTTTCCACTGTCATTTAACAACTCCAAATTGTCTCACTATTTAAAACGACATCTTTTCTAGGTTCAGAATAAGGCCCACACTCTTAAACACCATGTGAGTTATCTAATGTGTGGTATGCTGAGCCTTACTGGAACCATACAATAGACCATACAATATAACCATATAGAGACCAACAGGGTCTATTTACTCCCTGTATTTTCTATCATATTGCATTCTTGTCTAACATTCACTGGAATCACATAATTGTGTGTATTGTAACTTCACCATAGAGAAAATGTTTTCTTTTCTTTTTCTTTTTTTCTTTGTTTTTTGAGACAGAGTCTTGCTCTGTTGCCCAGGCTGGAGTGCACTGGCAGGATTTCAGCTCACTGCAACCTCCACCTCCCGGGTTCAAGTGATTCTCCTTGATCCGCCTCCCAAGTATCCAGGACTACAGGTGCCCAGCAACACCCAGCTAACTTTTGTATTTTTAGTAGAGATGAGGTTTCACCATGTTGACCAGGCTGAGAAAATGTTTTCTATATTTCAGGATAGACTGAATCATTCATTATAGTATTACCAACACACATATTCAGTGGTTACTAAACACTCAAGACACAAGTAACTTATGAAGCAGGCACTGTTTTTTCTTTGACGATTTAAGGAATGAGGATAATGAGGCACAGAGAGCTTGAGTGACTTGCCCAGAGTCGCAGAACTGTTAAACAAGTGTCAGAGCATGGATTGAAATCCAGGTGCATCCGGCTCAGGACCTAAGCTCTTAAACCCCATGTGATAAGCCCCATGTCCAGTGCACTCAACTATAAAATGACACCAATTGTATCTATTTACAAGCTCGACATTAAACAGTATGTATATAACTCATCACCCAGTGTCTTACATGAAAAGGGATCTTCATAAAAACATACTCCTTCCTCCATCCCCATCTGTCTCAGTGGACAGAGCGATTCTCAGCTGTGAAAGTGTAGAATGTTAATTGAAAGAGTTCATAGTTAAACCCAGTCAATCACTATCTCTGACCTCCCATAATTTGCAAAATATTTTTGTATCCTTAATGAAGTCATCCATTTACATAAGCCATAGTATCCTGCTGTGTGAGTCATTGGCATTAGGCAGTTTCACCTTTAAAGTATTAATGAATCTCCACTTTTTTCTTTGTAATATCTCAGTGGGCAGCTTTGTGGCTTTCTGATCAAACTGTTCTCTCATTGAAGGAGCCAACAGTGGAATTCATCAATATGTGTCTAGTCCAGTGTGACGTCCTTTTATCTGAGGACCTCCAAATCCTCAGATATTACCACAATTGTATATATCAAGTTAATATTTCACTTGCTTATTTATTTGTGAACATGTCACTTTGCAACAAGATAATCTACAGCCTATTTAAGCTGTTCTCAACTGCAGCTTTCTGACGTAGTTGATTTTTGTTACATTCAAATAATTCTCTAAGTTAGAGACTGCTTTTTCTCTCTCAAACTGTCCCATGACCTTCATCAGAGGGCAAACTGCAGGATAGGAGAGTACAGGCAATGAGGACTAATACTCTTCTCTCCGTTAGACCAGAACACTGCGTAATTTCAATATACCGTTAATGATCAAAGTTACATGGACATACTTAAACTCAGATATTGTGAAAAGAGGCATACTTAGAGAATGAATTTTACTGAATGCTTCCAATATTGCCAGATACTATGCTTAATCTTAGAGATATATCAATCAGCAAAACAATCTTTGCCAAAAACAAAAAAAAAGGCAATCTTAGAATGTGAGAAGCTGGTATATAAAGTGATTACTGTATAAGAATTGCAATGGCAGAAGTATATGCAGAATATTACAGGGATGCAGAGAAGGGCATATAGCAAGGTCATAAGCTGGAGGATGAGCATCAGGGTGGCTTCCGATGGAAACAGCTGAGCTGAATGTTAAAGAATGCATGTACTAGGTGTATACTTTATAGATAATATTTTATTTAAGGTATTACTATAGTTGTGATTTTATTTCTATGTTAGCTAGAATAATTTCATGCTAGAGAATTATATCAGAAAAGTAGATTGCAATTAATCAATTTATTTTCTTACACACAAGAATCCATGATGTTAGTGCATCAGGAAATCCTATGATTTATGGAAAGGAAGAATTTACTGAAACCATGAGTAAAAGAGGGGTCCAAAACAATAAAGTGTGGCACATAGCAGGTAATCACAAAATGTTTGTGGAATTAGTTAATTTAAAGTGAGACAGAAATCAATCAGATACACATTGTTTGAAATTGGATAAAAAAGGGGATAGAAACCATATACTACTACATGCGGGATATACAGAGTCAAACTATTTCCACAGAAAACTAGTTTCCTCCAAAGAGGTTTATAAATGTTTGGCGAAGAAAAAAAAATGTTTTCTATTCAAATAATTTGGGGAAATATAAGCTGGAATAAAATTAGAAAGAGCTTCTTTTTGGCACGATTTTAAAAAAATTAATATACTAAGCAATATCTCCCTGAAATTGTTGATCAGGGAAATTGTTGCTTTCTCTAGATCACCTACTAATATGAAATCAAACTGATGTTTCAAAAAAAAAAAAAACTGTTTGAGAGATGCTGACCTTAGAAATTCAGGAGAAATTTTGGGAAAGTGAACTATACCTTTGCCAATGAACTCAGGGTTTCCTAAATGCATGTTTAGAAAAAAACATCTGTTTTACTAATCGGAATCTCAGTCCTGGGCTTCTATTCTGCTTGATTAAAGAGATTTCTAGGTAATCAATGACAGGTAAGCTTAATTTCAGGATATAATACCATCAGTTTGAGATTTTCTTCTTTCCCACCCTTCTCAGAGGGGCATCAAAGTGTTGGTAAGCTTCCACAGGATCGTAGCATTGGGATAGCACATATGGTTCTCATCTGGTAACTGTCCACACAGCCACCAGCTGTGGTTTACACAGGCCCTTCTGGTTTTCAGCTGTTGTTATTCTTCTCTGAGATGTCTGCCTCTGCATCTGGCTCTTGAGCTGCATGTTCACACTACATCCACCACAAAGTCACCTCCTTTTGATTAAGTAACTACTTCAGGTCAGCCAATTCTCTCTTAGCTAATTCCTGTGCTTTTCTCAAAATTGTGGATGGATTAGGCTGCTTTGCTACACCACTCTAGGTCCGTGAGAAGCGCAGTGAAGCTGCCTAAGACCAGCCCTGCCTCTAATACTGCTTGCATTCCAATAGGTACCAGGAACTGTCTGTGAAGATGCCATCTTCCAAGACTCCAGGTAGGGTTCTAGCCTCCCAGAACTTACCTGGGCAGGAAGTCGTTCCCCACTCTTAAAGAAAAGCTAGGTGGTAGTGGGGTTGGAATCTGAGGGATTTGTGCAAATGATCCCACTTTACACACCGTACTCTGATCAATACGAGTAGAAATACATTCAGTGAATTTTAATTAAGGTATTATCAAAGCCTGTGGGTGGAGTGGAGGATACCTAAAAGGCTATCTCTTCTTCATCACCTTTAAGGATCACCCCTATCACCTTCAAGAGCCTTTGATTACAGCTCCTTTAAGTTCTGTGCCCTTAGTAAATTCCAAAGATTTAATTTATAATTTGTAAAGTGACTTTTCAAAAAATATTTGCATACATTCCATTCCTGTCTCTTGCAAAGGTAGAAACTTTATCTTGACTTGGATACTTTTAGCAAAAATGTGAAACCTAATTAACACTATTAACACTAACATAAAGTATTAACTCTAGCATAAATTATTTAATAACCACATCAGGCAGACACCTTCAAAGGGATCACCTTGTAACTCAGCAATACTAACTTTCCTCACAAAGAGTTAGTTTCTGCCAAAACACCAAAAGTGATTTTAAAAAAGGAAATTCTAATCTTAGGGTAAAATAAGACAATGAGACAATCTTTGTTTCTCTAACTATCTCTTTAGTTAAGATTAAGAATAAATCAGAAAAATCACAGTATGTGTATCTTCATAAACAAGGAGTTGATAACAACTTTTTTACCCTTTTATAGAGTAAAAGGAAATTGGTGTGTTCTGTGTGTGTGACACACTAGGTCTTCATATAATATCAAATTCAGATAAATACTATTATTGCTTACTGTACAGGTAAAGAGAATAAGGATCAAAAAGGAGAAATAATTTGCCGAGGTTTATGAAACTATGAAGTTGGGAAGCTTATATCTTCACCTCCAGTTGACAACGACCATAGCACCTTTGGCCAACTTACTTATCGGAGGCAAGTTTTCCAAGAGACAAAAATGGAAAAAAAAATCATATATTACATCAGAAACTAGGAAATGCATTGGGTTTCTTAAAATACGAGTAAAGGAATAATCAGGCATCTAGCAGTTTTCCTCATCCTTTTTTACAGCTGATAGATGTAGGGCCTATGTTTTCCCCATAGGAAAGATTATGAGAAGTCATTCATGCCAACTACTTCTACTTTTTTTTTTTTTTTTTGACAGTTTTGCTTTTGTTGCTGAGGCTGGAGTGCAGTGGCACAATCTCAGCTCACTGCAACCTCTGCCTCCCGGGTTGAAGTGATTCTCCTGCTTTAGCCTCCCAAGAAGCTGGGATTACAGGCGCCTACCACCACACCCAGCTATTGTGTTTGTTTGTTTGTTTTTGTGTTTTTAGTAGAGACAGGGTTTCACCATGTTGGTCAGGCTGGTCTTGAACTGCTGACCTCAGGTGATCCACCTGCCTCAGCCTCCCAAAATGCTGGGAGCCACCATGCCTGGCTGCCAACTACTTTTAGTGCTGCCATCTTGGGGGTCCATGGATCCTCATGCTTCCTCTTGTCATTGCAGATCCTGCGTGACACACCCCAAACCCATCCAAACTCCTCAGGGAAATCTGGTACCTAGGACCTTTATTCCCCCTGGCCCTGTCTTGTGCTGACACATTTCTTTCTCAGGCAATAGAACCCTCGCAGAAAATCTGATACTGTATTCAATCGTTTGGAGTAGCTGGTTTAGTAGAACGTCCCACACCAGCAAACAGATCCCACTTGCTTAATCCTTTCCAGGCTCCCACGGGTCTTGCCATTCCCAGGAGTGGGCTTTGTTTCCTGTGATACAAAGGGCATATCCTTGTCATTCCATGGCACCTATAAAGTCATAACCCTTTGGAGGATTAGAGGAATGAGAGATTTCAGCTCCCCAAAGGTAGGAATTGTTGTCTGTTCTGTTACTTGTGTATCCCAAAAGCCTAGAACAGTAACTGGAACATAGTTGGCACTTAGAAACTAAATATTTGTTGAATGCATAGTAATAGCAAGGAGAAAAGTGATAAGAGTCATTTTTTGCCAGTGCAGTGGCTCATGCCTATAATCCCAACACTTTGGGAGGCCTAGGTCAGACCATCACTCGAGCCCGGGAGTTCCAGACCAGCCTGGACAACACAGTGAGGCCTCCGTCTCTGAAATCAAAACAACAACAGCAAATGTGAATTCTCCCTGCTGCCCTGCTCATTCTCATTTTTGTGTCTGGTCCTCTGAAGTGAGAACATGGTGTGCATATGCTTCACGGGTCCTTGTTTAAGTTTCTTGTTGAGTTCTAGTGGGCTATTTGACCTTGAGAAAGCCTGGGAATTAACATCTGACTTATTTATATTCTAAATCCTGTGGCTACCATACTGCAAGTTGTTGAAAGCGTTGTGCCTTTATGTGTACATTTTTGTTTCCGTAAGTGGATAGAATAGGGTGTAAGGATTGTAGAATCTCTGTCATGGTAGGGTTCAGCCTATTTTCTAACTCACTTACCAGCCTGGGGTTGGTTCCCCTTTTTGCACTGGATTTCTGTCTTGCATGCTAGAATTTACCTGGGTTCTCACTGATGAATACACAACCAGTTAAGAATTGGAAAGGTGTACTAATCCTGTAAAAGTTTTATAGGCACTGAGGTGTATGTCTCTTGATATTTTCTGTGGTGTGGGCTTTACCCAGCCAATGAAATCATTTCTGGTCTCAGGATAGTTTTTCATTCTGCCACTAGATGTCAGGAACAATAAGAGTCAGCTTGCATCTATGTTACGGAAAAGAACCAGGCTCCGGATCTGTTTTCCTGTCTTTCTTAGGACTGACATTTTTGTATTTGCTAAATACTTACTGAATACCTACTATGTGTCAGCCACAGTTTTAGACATTCAGGAAAAATCAGGAAACAAAACAGACAGTAACAGACCTAACAGTCTATAAAGAGAGACTCTGTAGAATTGGGGGTATATACAGATAAAAGGGAGTTCAAGAGGGGCCTGGGCAACATAGCAAGACCCTATCTCTACAAATGTTTCTTTAAAAAATTATCCAGGTGTGGTGGTGCCTGCTTATAGTTCCAGCTACTCAGGAGGCTGAGGTGGGAGGATCACTTGAGCCTAGGAGGTCAAAGCTGCAATGAACCCTGATCACACCATTGCACTATAGCTGAGTCACAGAGAAAGACTCTGTCTCAGAAAGAAAGAAGAAAGAAAGAAAGAAAGAAAGAAAATAAGCTAAATGAAAGGAAGAAGATAGAAAAAAAGAGAGAAAGGAAAGAAAGAAAAAGAGAGAGAGAGACAGAAAGCAAGCTAGCCTCTGGTGGGCAGTGGTAGTAAGTAAAGGCAGAGAAGTTCCCTAAAGGGGCTGCCAACAGGCTTGGTGTGAGTTGGGTCCCTCCATGATGCACACATCCAAGACACAATTAGATAAGCAAGAGATTTATTGGAGGCAACACCCATGAAGGGAAAAAGAGATGGAGCCAGAGAAGGTGGTGAAAGCTTACAAGCCTCCGTGCAGTTCTGACCCTGTGAAATGGGGGGAAGGAGGAACACTGGCAGTGGGGAAGACAGGTCCTACCGTGCAGTGCGGCTCTGACGAGCAGACTGATGGCAGACCCTGAGCCAATGGTGACCAGCTGAGGAATCTGTCTTTTAGCAGTGGACCTACATTTGTCCTCTGCTGTGCTGCTGGGGGCGTCCTGTGGATTTATGGTCCCACTGGCAAGGAGATAGTGGTTTGAGAAAGGAGACAGGTGGTGCTATGCTCAACTGTATTCACCAGTATTGCATTTCCTTAGTGTCTTTGAAATTCAAGGAAGCTAGAGGCAGGAGAGTAGAAAGGGAGGGGACAGAGAGCAACTATATCCCTTTCCTCGGTAAAGCATTGCTAGATCAGTGAACAGTAACAGTGGGTATTCATTAAATGTTATTGATTGTTTTAATTATTTTATTTTATGAATTTTTGAGAGACATGGTCTCATTCTGTTTCTCAGGCTGGAGTGCAGGGTGTGATCATAATTCACTGTAACCTTGAACTCCTGGGCTCAAATGATTCTCCGTCTTCAGCCTCCTGAGCAGCTGAGACTACAGGTGGTTGCCACCACACCCAGCTAATTTAGAAAAAATAATGTGTAGAAACTGAGTCTCTCCATGTTACCCAGGCTGGCCTTGAATTCCTGGGCTCACAAGATACTCCTACCTCAGCCTTCCAAAGCACTAGGGTTACAAGTGTGAACCACCATGCCTGGCCCTGTTTTAATTATTTTATTTACAATATTTTTGTTATTGATCATGAGTAAATACAATTAGATATGAATTATATATTCTTGATTAATAATTAAAACAATAAAATCAGGCAAATCAGCTATTCCCTCTAATACCAAGCTCTGTTTTTATTCGGCATAACGTGCAAAGTGTTTTGTTCCATCTGTTATAGTATATGAAACCTTTGCTAGATTTATGACATCCCAGATTCCAGTTTCTTGTTATATGTACTATTGTCATCTTCCTTTTCCTTTTGGAGAAAAAAAAGAATACATGTATGTATTTCACCAATATGATTATAGGAATTTCTATAGTATATGTTGGCTCAAATAAGAAGCAGGCATTTTTATGGCTATAGCATAGTTTATCTTGTATTGTACCCTTAGAGATGCTGCAAAAATTTTCAAAGTGTAGATAAACCACTGTTCTGATAAAATATGAAATTAAGCAAGTTTATAAGCATTTTTCTACTAGAAACTTCTATCAGTTTTAGAGATTTGGTTTAGCAGTTCCCAAAGTTGGAATGCTTGAGTAAAAACTTTCCTAAAAACAAAAGTACTGAACAAATGGGCTGAGAGTCTCATGAGAAGAAACCTGCCAAGATTCTCAGTCCTTGAGAAGCGGCTTAGAGAGAAAATCCCAACAGATAGGATTTTTATTGTTAAGGTATTGATACTTTCTCTTCTTTTGAGAAACATGGGAAAAATAAGATATTTAAAATATAATAAACTAAAGTAGGTCTGTATTCAGTTAGAAAGAGAAAAACATCGTGTAAAAATGTTTAAGTTTCCATATGACTGCCTTACAACTCTGGTAGAAGCAATATGTTCCTTAAATAGTTTTTCTTTCTTTGATTTGAACTTACTACTTTCGTACAGTTTCACACTTTTTTGGTCAATTAGTACATTTCTTGTTTTATTTTTTATTTCGATGGAACAGAATATGCATATATATTTGTGGGGTACATGAGATACTGCTACAGGCATACAATACATAATAATGACACCAGGGTAAATAGGGTATACATCAGCTCAAGCATTTATCATTTCTTTGTTTTAGACACATTCCAGTTATACTCTCTTAGTTATTTTTAAATGTATAATAAATTACTGTTGACTGTATAGTGAACTATTATTGACTATAATCATTTTTTTGTGCTATCAAACAAACGCTAGACCTTATTCATTCTATCTAACTATATTTTTGTACACATTAATCATCCCTAGTCTCCCCACCCTTTACTACCTTCCCAGCTGCTGGGGTGTACCCATCCTTCTACTCTCTATCTCCATGAGTTCAACTGTTTTAACTTTTGGCTCCCGCAAATGAATGAGAACATGTGAAGTTTGTCCTCCTATGCCTGGCTTATTTCACTTAGCATAATGTCCTCCAGTTCCATCCATGTTATTGCAAATGATGGAATTTCATTCTTTCTGTGACTGAATAGTATTCCATTGTGTGTAAGTACCTCTTTTTTTTTTTATCCATTCATCTGTGGATGGACACTTAGGTTGCTTCCAAATCTTGGCTACTGTGAACAGTGCTACAGTAAAAATGAGAGTACAGACATCTCTTGATATACCGATTTCCTTTCCTTTGGGTACCTAGCACTGGGATTGCTGGATCATATAGTAGTTCTGTTTTTAGTTTTTGAAAAACCTCCATACTATTCTCCATAGTAGCTATACTAATTTACATTCCCACCAACAGTGTACACAGATTCCCTTTTTTCCACATCCTGGCCAGCATTCATCGTGGCCTCTTTCTTAAATACCTTTTTAAAGAAATATGAATCTTCATGTTAATGTATATAGCAACATGACTAATGATAACTGTTTCATTCAAGAAGAGAATAATTATGTAGTAATCATAATATAAACTGTAAATCCTTGCTAAAAAGTTATGAATTAGTGAAAGCATGAGGTATAGAAGGAAGTAGACCAAGGATAATATAGTGTCACCTCGCAAAGATTTCATATCTCTCTCTCTCTCTCTCTCTCTCTCTCTCATCTTAATGCACAAATAATTTGCCGCCAAAATTTGAACCCAACCAATAACAAACTCAAGTTATATTAGAAAATCAATGCTTTTAATACCTGCTTAAAAGATAAGCGTTAAAATTATACTCCTATTTGCACCCTCTATGTGCTGAGCAAACCCCCTTGCTGGGACAAGTATATTCTTCAGAACAAACTTGTCCCAGATATCTCAAATGAGAAATTCATGGGATTCAGAGAAATGTACTTTCACAGGCAGAAAAAAAACGTCTTTAAGATATCATATAGGCATAGTCAGCACACTGAGAAACTTAGAGATTTGTTCATAAATCTTACAGAAATTGAGGACTCAGAAAAAAAAGTCCATTAATAAAATTGAAACTCCCCAACGATTTAATATTGTGAAATACACAGCAAGCAATTCCACAGCTAACTCTGATAACTGCTTTTATGTTTCTGTTCAGTTGAGGGAAAATGCTTTCAGGAGTTCCTATCTAATCACTTTGCTTGAGGTCTTGGCTATCAAGGAAGAAAAAAAAAATCTCTTCACCTTCGTATAAATGTCCTCTAGTCTATTAGGATATGATCATTGATTTAGAAGTAAGTGAGTTCCATAAAGGTCGTTGGAGACAAACTCCCCATGACAGGATGAAGGGAGAACAAGTTATTAGACCACCATGAAAATAAAATTAATTACTTCCTTTCATTAAAGGTAGAATTATATTGTTTTAAAATATAGGTTATTATAGAAAAGCCATAGAAACTTAGAACTGGAGAGGAATAACTTAGGAATGACTTAGGTTGAGATCTTCATTTTACTAAAGTGAAAATGTTCTAAAGAAGGTGCATTACTGGACTAAAGATCTAGTTGCAACAGAATTGAGAGATTAGGTAAATAATTATGGAGATGCCAATATAGTTGTTAGAATTTCTAAGAGTCTACATCAAGTTCTGTTTTCAGTCATTTAAAATGCTATTATTTTTTCATTGAATGGAATTTTGTTGGCAATTTTTATTATAAAAGTAATTCATGCAAGTAATTTTTTAAATGTTATAATGTCAAAAGATGAAAAACGTAAAGTAACAGTCTTGACCACTACCAGTCACCCACTCATTCCCCTAATTCTACTCTCCACAGACCATCAGGAGTTTAAGGTTTTTGTTATCCTTGTAGCTATAGATATTAATAGTTCATTACATACTTGTTTTTCTGCTTAATTTAGGAAATTTAGAATCTCTACATCGCCATTAAAAACGTTCAAGAATTTAGTTTATTAATTACACTTTCTGATGTATCAATTATTTCTTACTCTTTATATTTATATTGCAGTTAACTATTCCATGGTATACCTATAGGTTGACCTAAAATAAAATAAACAGATTTTACAATTCGATGGTGATGTCATTTTTGGGGATCTAAGACTAAATGGAATTGGACCTATCAAAAAATAAGGTGTAATCCCAAGTCTTTCAAAGGGTACCACTGATAAAAGACATTAGCAAGCAACCCAGTATACTACCTCTGCTATTATTTTCCTTCTACCATCTGCTAGATCCTTCTCAACTGTGCTTTTTCTTGCAAACCATGTTGCCTCTTTTCTTGGAATTATACATTATTCTAATGGTGAATTTGAACAGCATTTTTTTTCATATTGGTTGAGTAGTATGGAAGCTTTCTGAATCCGTGCTCTTACACTTGATTTGATTCTTGAGCTATATATGATATTTGGGGTTCAGCTCCTTTTTCTTAAAGTATGGCTTTGTATCCTGACCTCCACGGCTCCGTTTCAGCAGTCTGCTGTCAAACTGCAGAGAGACTGATGATCGCCCTTGAGTTTTTCAGCAGAGTCTGCTTATCTTCTCCATGGACACAGAGAGACTGCAATTCCCAGCCTTCCTTGAGTTAGACATGGCCAGGAATCAATAGCAGGAGTGATAGCTTCCATTTAGAGGACAAGTTTGTTTGTTTGTTCGTTTTTTGTATAAATTCAGGGGATACAAGTGTAGTCTTGTTGCATGGATGTATTGCACAGTGATGAAGACGGGGCTTTCAGTGTATTCATCTCCTGCATAACAGACATTGTCCCCGCTGTGTACTTTCTGACCATCGCCCCTCCTACCCTTACCCTTCCTAGTCTCCATTGTCCATCATTCCACATGCTACGTCCGTATGTACAAATGATTGAGCTCCCACTTGGAAGTGAGAACATGCAGTCTTTGTCTATGTCTGAGTTGTTTCACTTAAAATAATGGCCTCCAGTTCCATCCATGTTGCTGCAAAAGATATGACTTCATTTTTTAATAGCTGAATAGTATTGCATTGTGTATATGTCACGTTCTCTTTATCCAGTCATCCACTTAGGATGATTCCATTTCTTTGCTGTCCTGAACTGTGCAGACGTCTTTTTGCTCTAATGATTTCTTTACCTTTGAGTAGATACCCAGTACTGGGATCGCTGGATCACATGGTTCTATTTCTAGTTCCTTGAGAAATCTCCACACTGTGTTCCATAGAGGCTGTACTAATTTACACCCCCACCAGCAGTGTAAGGAAGGGTGAGAAGAAAAGAGCTAAGGCTTTTATGAAGCAACTATGATTCCACCACACATTCTCCCCACAGACAGCAGAGCCACAGTGAGGAAGGACCTGGGTCCCTGAATGCATGTGTAAGGAAAAGCCACCCACAGAGAGCTGTTTTAAACTGTTAAGCACGTGAGGAATAAACATCTAATTGTAAGGCTCGAGTATATTTGTTACAGCAGCTACCGTTCTTTTCCCCGCTGGATTTTCTCTTTGTCCTTCGAGTTCTGAAATTCCACTAAGATGTCTAGGTTTGGGAGTTTTTCATGCAAACCTTTCATGCATTCTGATTAGTTCTTTCACTTTAAATACTTGAAGGGAACATTTCTGCTATTCCTTCTCTCAGTGCTCTTTCCCAGCATTCTCTCTGCTCACCCCTCCTAGAACGGCTATGAGATAAACGCTGAGCTCCTTGGAACTCTCCTCTATCTCTGAACTCTTTTCTCTAATACCCTATGCCTCTGGGTGTTTTCTGTTTTTTGGATTTTTTTTTTTTTTAACTGTATGTATGATACACTGATGGCTTCAACTTTGTCTCCAAGATGCCCAAGACTACATTTTATTACATGCTCTATCCATTTTGGTGGGGGTGAGGGATTGTGACCACATTTTTAATATCCGAGAGTTCTTTCTTTCTACTCTGCTTTTTATTTAAAATACCAATGTGATCTAACTTTTGATATACGTAGTCTCCTCTGGAAACTGTTTAGGAATTCTAACTTTTTAAAATTGTCTATTTTGTTCCCAGAAATATGTAGAAAAACATATTTCTTTTTTCATCCTCCATCCTTTCCTCCACTCTCAATCTTTCATTGTTCTTTCATGTTGATGAGCAAGACCTTTGGAGTTCTCCACAGCCCCCACGTCTACTTACCCCCCAGGCCAGTGGACTAAACTGTGGCCAGGGGCCCTTGGGTTCCCTGGAAGTGGCTGGGTCAGGCCCAATAACCAGAGGTTTCTGTGCTGGGAAGGCGAGCAGGGCACGAGTGGGAGGGCCAAGGACTCTGTCAGTGCTTAAAAGAAAGCCTTTCTCTGCGGATTGAGCTCTGTGGGGAAGATGCCTGTGTGTGTGTGTGTGGTGTGTGTGTGTGTGTGTGTGTGTGTGTGTGTGTGTGTGTGTGTGTGTGTCCCCTCTCAGCCTCATGTGGAAGTCCAGCTTCGCCTGGAGATCTGGACTCCCTGGACTCCCAAGCCCTCTGATTAGGCCTCCTCGCCAAGAAGTCCTTTCTCCTCACTCCCTGAGACAAGAGTCTCTAAGCTTAACTGACAGCAAAAGAGGCAGCTTTCAGCCCTGGCAAGAGACAGAGGACTAGTGGCCAGAGTCTGGCTCCTCGGACGTGAGCCCATGGTTAGCCCAAGAGCTTCTGTCCACAGCCACCTGCCGAGCGGCACTGGCCAGCAGCAAAGAAGGGCCTGGTGCCGGAGACTGCCAGTGCCGAGGCTGGACTCGGACTGACCAGGGGTGTCACCTCCTGCAAGGCCCTCATCTCTCTGTCCTTCAGACGTCCCCCTCCATACTGTGTAATTTCAGCATCTCCATCAGAGGATCGCAGTGGGGAGAAGTTTCTTCCGAGGCCTGGCCCCTTGGCTGCAGATGGCCACCTCCCCTCACACCCTCCTGTGGCCATCTCTGCCTGTGAATGTCTGCGTCCTAATCTCTTCTTCTTATGAGGGCCCCAGTTTTGTTGGATTAGGGTCCTCCCATTATGCCTCATTTTACCTCTTCACCTCATTTTACCTTATTCACCTCTTCAAGGGCCCTATCTCCAACTATAGTCACATTTGGAGGTACTAGGGGCTAGAATTTCAGTACATAGATTTTTAGTAGGGGGCAAGAGGGCGCGATTCAGCCCCTAACACATACACACCACTGGAAAAGCCTCTGCACACAGCCAGCTTTCCATCAGTGTGAGATAGTGCTCCTGAGAAAAGCAGGTTCCCCTCTCTCATCCCTGGCTGTGCTTCCTGATCAAAGGATTTCTCTGTCCTTGGCTCCCTGAGATTATTCACTCCACGTGGACGTCCCAGGAAGAAGCAGCCTATGGCCAAGTCCAGGTCAGGCTCCTCTCAGCAGGGGCTGCAGGAGAGGAAAGTCAGCATCAGTGGTGAGAGACGGATCCCGCCCCCCGTGACGGTGAGGGGGCCCTCACATGGAAACAGGGTCACGTGAGAGACACCGCCTAACCACTGTCCCCACATCTGCTCTGACTCTTTTCCAAACTGTTCTGTCCACTGTCGCGACAGTGATCTTTTAAAAATACCTAGCTCGAATTTTGTCATTTTAGAAATCCTAAGAATATTCTACCTTTTCCCATAATATTCCTTGATGCACTATCTCTTCTGAGAAAACTCTGGAAATTGTATTCTTTATGGATTTAAGTAGGCAGGCAACAAGATGGGAAGGTTGATTGGATTCCATCTTAAGTTCTAAAGAAACGATGATGAGTTATGGGTTTCTTAGTGAATCTTTTATAACTATACCAAATTGGTCACTTTGAATTTTGAAATGTAAATTATCTCCAAAACCTCACAGTAACTTTCAATTCGGCATCTTTTTTCAGAAATGCACAGATGGCCAGAATAATGGTAGCCTTAAGATTTAAGAAGTGTTTGAGACTGAGGGGAATTCCTAAGCCAGAATTTCTGAGTAGCGTTTTCCTACAGACCATCTCCAGAAAGAAGACACTAGGTTCATCAAGAGTGGAAAAGTTTTCTTCCTTCGTAGTAAACCTACTTGGGCTAAGTTCAAGGTGTCCAGGACCATCCCCATGTTTGGGAGACTGCCACTATGGCTCTCCAGAAGAAGTACCTGCAAATTTAAAGGGAGCACACAGCGGTGACTTCCCCCACGGAAAGCCTCCTGGGCACAGGCAGGCTTTCTCCATCTTCACCCCAACCCATCTGTGGAGCCCACCAGCTCCTCCCCACATGAAACTGCAAGGAGTCTCTGTGCAGAGTGTTCCTGTCGTGCAGATAAGGGCTCTAAATAATAAGTGATGTTTCAAAAATAAGATAATCCCTATCAACAGCTCAGATAGAATTGGGGCCCCCAGCACCCGACTATGCTTAAGATCACACTGCTTTTTTTCTAGAACGAAGGAGAAAACATGGGAGTCCCAGACCCCCTGAGAGGAGAGCTCTTAGGGTAATAAGAGGTGAGAGAGAAAGAGAGAGAGAGTGGGGGCCAGGCAGGGGGAGATGCTTCATGTTCATCATTTTGCCCAGGGCTAGCCCCATGCAGTATCAGGATAAATCTGGCTCCGAATTCATCCAGGCAGGAAATAACCCAGACTTGGTGGCCTCTCTTCATAACTGATTCCTACTGAAGCTGTTGGTGCCTGTAGTTTCAGAATTGCACAGAGTCAAGAAATGAGGAGAGGAGGTTTTGCCAAGTAGGACATCAGGGGACGGAAAATGTATGTGTGGTTTGGTTGCAAACAACACAGAAAATGATTCAAGGAGCCAAGTTGCCTTGTATTTATTCTGTTTTCCTTGAAAACCCAGGGCATACAACTAGGGACAGATGATTCCTGCCCATGCTTCTCAACTCAAGGCGAACAGGAAAAATGGAATACGTAGCAAAGACAGGAAAGTGCAGCCCCAGGAAAGTAACTGGAAGAACGAGGAGCTATCAGTGAGGAAAAAACAAAACAAAACACAGTTTGGATGGGTGCGGTGACTCACACATGTAATCTCAGTGCCTTGGGAGGCCAAGGTCGGCAGATCGCTTGAGCTCAGGAGTTCAAGACCAGCCTGGCCAACACGGTGAAACCCCGTCTCTACAAAAAACAGAAATTACATGGGTGCAGCAGCAGGCTCCTGTAATCCCAGCTACTCTGGAGACTGAGGCAGGAGAATCGCTTGAACCTGGGAGGTGGGGGCTGCTGTGAGCTGAGATCATGCCACTGCCCTCCAGCCTGGGCGACAGCAAGACTCCGTCTCAACAAAAACAAACAAACAGAAAGAAACACCACAGTTTCTCCTTCAAATATCCCAGTTTTCCTACTATCTTGCATGTAGCAGTCTTTTGTAAGTAAGACATACCAAAGAAGACCTGACTTTTCCCCCTCTCAGACTCTCAAGAAAAATACCACTGCATTTATTAAAAATTTAACAAAACAATTAATTGGCTCCTTTGTAGAAGAAAATTACTCCACCTAATATCCTGTGTGGTGAGCTTCTTCCTCCCAGTTTCCCTCTTTTAAATGATGTTCTGCCTTACTTTTTCTTCTGTTTTTGTTTGTTTGTTCGTTTGTTTTGAGATAGAGTCTTGCTCAGTCGTCCAGGCTGGAGTGCAGTGGTGACCTTGGCTCACTGCAAACTCTGCCTCCCAGGTTCACGCGATTCCTCTGCCTCAGACTACTGAGTAGCTGGGATTACAGGCGCCCGCCACAATGCCCAGCTAAATTTTATTTTTTTATTTTTTATAGAGATGGAATTTTGACGTGTTGGCTATGCAGGTCTCGAACTCCAGACCTCAGGTGAGCTGCCGGCCTCGGCCTCCCGAAGTGCTGGTATTACAGGCATGAGACACTGCGCCCGGCCCCGCCTTACATTTACTTCTGTCAAGCAATTAATTCTCAATGAGCACAAGATCATATTGTAAGCACATATGTTTGCTTTTGGGATAAAGTTGTTAATGGCTAAATGTATTCATTGTTCCTGGTTTCACAAGCTCATGATGGCAGGCACCATAATGTTTTCCGAGTCCTGGTGACTGTTTTCCTTTGCACAGGGCACGGGCCGTCTCTCACATTCACAGCTGTTGTGCATGCTTTGCATTGAGAAAAAGAAAGGAGAGCTGAGAGAGGGAAAAAAATCATTTGGATGGGTGTGGGAACAAGTGCTCGCTCATCCTCTCCCTCTCTGTCTCTGGAATGAGTCTGAATTGCCTGGTACTGATGTACTTTCCTAGAACGAACTGGAGTCCAAAGCAGGTGCAGGTGGGCTGAGTTAATCGAGACAAAGCTGCTATGACTTTAAACCACAAAAACAGTCTCCCACAGTCAGGGGAGTAGTGGTGGCGGGCACCTGTAGTCCCAGCTACTCGGGAGGCTGAGACAGGAGATCACTTCAGCCCAGGAGGTAGAGGTTGCAATGAGCCAAAATCGTGCCACTGCACTCCAGCCTGAGCAACAGAGGGAGACACCGTCTCAAACAAACAGCAAACAAAACTCCTCTGTGGTCAGTAGTGAGAAAGAAACTTGAGAACAGCAGTCCAGGGTCATGGAGCCACCGGGCTGCACAAGGACTGCCTACTGGTGGCCAAGGTGCTCAGAGTCTGAAAAGGAAAGGTGCCATCCTGTTGCTGAGGTCATTGGCTGTAAGGTAGGAAGGGTGTTGTTGAGTCACCTTTGAAGAAAGTTATGTGGTCTGGGCAAAATCTACTCATTCTAAACATGCTTATTTCTCAAGAGATATGAACTAGATTATTACGCATGTAGCATTACTACATATATATAAATAGACCTACCCACATACATGTGCACACACGCACACATGCACACACGCACACATTCACACGCAAATATTTTTGGGCAGATATTCAAGAAATCGGTCCTGGGCAGTGGGACTAGGGGAAGAGGTGGAAGATACTTACTTTTTGTTTTATACGCTACTTTAGTGTTAATTTTTCTTTTTTAAATTTGGGCAGGTATCAACTTCGTAATTAATAAAAGGAAAGCAGTAATAGCCACAGGATTTCCCTTCTAGAATCCATATACTTAAAAATGATGTGTGTTATCAGAGGGGTATGATGTCAGAATATTCTTGGCATAGTTCCACCAGGCCGTATTACAAAGCATGGCTTTGAGGGAGCGGCTATGCTTTGTGTGTGCACCATGGATGTTCTGCTAGCTGCTTTTTGACCTAGTCTCTGCTAGGTAGTGAAGTACAGATGGGATGACCACACTTTCCATTTTATACCTCTCATCCTGATACATTTCATGCTCAAAATTGTCCTGGACAATAAATTGTATACTCCACCCTAGTGACTGGCAGCTGTACAGATTGTTCATTATGCATTTAATCCACTCTTGAAAATAACACTTTAGGTTAAAAAAAAGGGGATATGACACCTCCTAGTCACGTGATAAGTACTTTATATACATTATTTAACTTACTCTCACAATGGCTTTTTGAGGTCGGTGAAATTATACTGATAAGAAATAAATTGAGATTTGGTAACTTGCCCATAATTTTACTATAAACTTTGACTGCCTTACCTGCTGATTCCAGAAGTTCAGTCATACTGTGTTCTTAACTGTGTCTGTCTTTCCAAAACATTCAGACACACACAAACTCCTAATATCTATGTAATTCTAATAATATCCTCCTACCTCTAATATAGACTTAATACAGATTTTAGAATCAAATCTTGTTCTTGTCCTCAACTCAAAATCCATTTCCTCCAGGACACCTCTGTCTTCTTAACTAGATCAATTTCTCTTGTTACATACTCTCAAAGCCCCTTTCAAAGGAGCTATCCATTTATAAAGATTCAGTTGATTAAGAGCTGTATTCTCAATCTTCTATGTTTCTTGCAGGCAGTGAACACTTCTGTTTGCCTTTCAATATTTCTCCAGCACCAAGCATATTAAGTGAGTAGCACTGACATATTCATAGTCACTCAATGAGTATTTGTTGGAAGAATTGAGAGCAATATCTTGCCTGAAAGCCAGAAGAGGGGTTCTAGCATCTCACATGTAAACCAAAGGATCCTGCCATAAAAGAGGTGGTGAAACAAGACAGTGAGACTTCTTTCCCACAGTGAGGCTCAAATTCTATGCCAACAAAGCCAGAATACCTCAGGTTTTCTGAAACAGGTGTCAATTCCTGTTTTGCGATCTAACTCCTGAGGAAGTCTCTGTGACATCATTTCAGATTAGTCCTCTTACCTTGCTGTCCAGATTGACCTCCACTAAGCTCATTTTGTATTCCTTAGTCCCACTACCAAAGTTCAACCTTGATGACGGTGCTTCAGTTATATCATAACTTTTAATATTTTCCTAACTGCGTGGTTTAGGAATGGCAATCTGAAAGAAAACACACACACAGCGACTTTGGCAGAGCAATTATCCATGTCGAATAGTGGAACAGGTGGGAGTGACTCAGGGTGATTATGGGTGGCTAAATGCCTTCCACCCTCAGCTAACCCTTTTAAATGCCAGTAGTAGTATTTTTCAGTGGTATTCTTATTATCCCTTGTTATAGCTGTATAAATCATCTCACATTTAAATAAACTAAACCCTCTCATTGGTTAGAATTTTCTTCCCCTTTAAAATGAAATTATTTAAATTAATGCAGAAAACTTCACATTTCTACTACAGTCCTTTCCCTAAATTAAAGACATCTAGATGGGTGCTAGGCTACCCCAGGACTCAATCTTTCATCCAAATTTCTGTTCCTCTAACAATATTCGTCTTATAGGTTTTGAAACAAAAGTTTGCAGAACTTCTTAAAATCACAGTTGCACCTCATTGTCTCATTAATAATGATAGCAACACGCACAAACATAGGTGCCTAATGAAAGTTTTTCCTTTGGATACAGCTGGCTATATATTAAGCAGCAGAAAGCAATGACATAAAGAACAGGTTGCTTTTGGCATGGTTATTAGATTTGATTAATCTGTCAGGATGCCGTAAAGCTAAGGAGGATGCATGTCCATAGAGTTAGATTAAGGGAGTGATGCAGAAGAAACATATCCAGTGGCAAAAATTCCTCCTTTTTTTCAGTCATTCAATTATTTACACAAACGAATATTTCCCATAATTTTACTATAAACTTTGACTGTCTTACCTGCTTATTCCCGAAATCATAGGAAACATATATTTCCTATGATTTGATCACTAACTGCCTTTGCAACTTTTCCTTGCAGGTAGGAAAAGTGCAGAACTTGGCAGCTAAACATGTATATTTCAACTAAAAAATAGTTACTTGAGAAGCCATGGAAGCACCTTGTACTTGATTCACAGATGAACCAATTTTTAAAATATCATTATAACTTACAGTTCTCAACAAATATGAGACTATATAGTAACTATGCAGAGAAAGCAAATGCAGCCTCTGAATTTAGTGCTAGTTTGCATTATCTCTTATGTGTTGTTCTTATTTGTATATCACAGCCTGAAGCTTTTGACATCCTACATTCATCTGTCAGGAAAAACGTTTGGAGGAAAGGAATCACAAAGACCAATAAGAAAATTCATTGAACTACTGAGACTTGAAGGTTAATTTAAATAGTGAGAAAACTCTATTTTAAATGTGATGATATACTAAAAAATGAGACTATTTAGCATTGTACTTTCCCTCCAGCAAGGCAAAAGGGCACTGGGTCTTGTGTTCTCATTTCTTTTCTTTTTAAAATTATTATTTAAACAGGACAAAAGTAATATAATACAGAACAAATGTCATTAACTCTAGAAAACTAAATGGCAAATGAGGCCATTTCCATCAAAGGCCTAAGATTCTTTTAATCAAGCATTTGTTGTCAGCAGGACAGTATATTTGGCCTATATAAATGACTCTCAACCATTAGAAACCTTTATTTCACTTCTTTATATATTTATTCTGCTTCCTCCTTATATTTTTCTTTCTATTAATTTAAACAGGAGGTTCCCTGGCTTGGATTTTTTTTCTGTGAGATTTTCTATGTTGTCCAGTATTGTCACTTGCTTTGGCTGAAGTCCACGGAGGCTAGGTGACCTGCATCAGGTAGCCCAGAGTGTTGGAGGCTCAGCAAGAATTCTAATTCAAGAAAAACTTGGCTTCCAACTTTTGCTTTAATCATTAGAATGCAGTGTTCAGATGTAGGACTTATCAAAAGAAACTGAAAAGTAATTATTTCTTTGCATTTAACTGTGTGGCATGGAGGAAAGGGGAAGACTTGAACTCACTCCCCCAACCCACTCCAGCCAAAGTTTCCATTTGCTATCTCAGCCTTGAAGATGAATGAATTTTTAAAAGATTTCCCTGACAGGCAAATGCCCATGGTACGTGTCAGTTCTCACGCAGCTAAAGATCACAAAATGCAGTGGAACATCCTTAGCATTTGAAAGAATGTCTTGAATGTCTTCAGATACCTGAGGAAATCCCCAGACCTCAGTTCCTCCAGTTCTGATCGTGGTAGCGTCCTTCTCTGTCAAATAGAAATAATAAGTACACATTCTTCACATGACTGTTATGAGGACTAACTGATGGGTCCAAGGAGACTAGAGGAGCTATGGGAAGGGACAGCGGTCGGGCAATCTGTGAAAATGGGGTTCACTCTGAAACTCTCTCCATTCAGATCCAAGGCCAAGTGGTGGAGTTCCCTTAAAACAAAACAAGCAGGCTGTTCTTTTTTCTTAAAAGAAATTTCTTAACAAAGAATGTTATGTTAGGCTGTTATTGGTCAGTAATCCATTAATCAACTCAATCCGAGTACACTTTTCTTTATTCATCTTCTCTGCACTCACTAAGTGAAAACTGCCTTCTCCAGCATTTCTACTGTATTGTTCAGTCTTCCTCGTCTTTAACCAGCAAACCACACCTTTTAACTTAATAAAGATACTGAATGTGTTTAACATCAAATTCTCTTTTTCTTTCTGAAAGCTTTCTATACTCCCGCACTCTCTCCTTATTGCTAGAGCTGAGGAAAAACAGACCCTTACCAATTTAACAAATTCAGCCATCATTGATGAAGTGCCAGGCACCATGCTCCGGGCACCTTTTATCCATTGAGTCAATCATGTCCCATTCACCTTGCCAAGGCCTCTGTCTTCATGATCTCTGTACCTGCCAAAGCCACTCCTATCCTGGAAGAAGACCCACTCTATCCTCTCTTTCTCCTTGGTGCAAAGTCCAGAAAAGGTAGCCTCCATCTCTTATCTTTAATCAGTGAGTACAACCAACACTTCATAGCGCTAACTTAGTGCCTGATATTTCAGCCTAAAACTCACCTATCATGTTGGTACTGTTGCCATTTTGCAGACGAAGAAACCAGAGCAAATAATTTGAGTGATGTGGCCAAGTATGACCACCAATAATGAAAGAAATAAGGATCTAGAGGGTCATTTGGGGCCCCACTGTTAACCAGAAGCTCTACTGCGCTCATATACAAAGTGGAATGTTGAAGGTTTTTTCAATTTGTGCACCTCACTTTGTTTCCACCTTGTTTCAATTACATCAGTAACTTCAACATAGCTTCCTAATCTGAGGAGAGAGTGATCCTAAATAGCATTCTTCAGACACCCACCTTTGCCTTTGTTATATTATGAGTGCTATTTGAACCTTTGCAGTCTGGGGAATTTGGAAGGACTCACTCTGGGACCTGCACCTGTGACTTTCAGTGATAGGGCTAAGGAGCAATTCTTAGCCACCCAGAGATGGAAAGAAGGGGTGGCGACCTTGATTTTGAGGGGCAGGAGAGCACACTGTGGGCTGAAAGAGAGCCACCGTCTGCCCTTGGTCATGGGAAAGCAAGGAGCATCCATTCAGGTAGGGGAATGCGCTTTTTAGAGGAGACATGCCAAGTTGCCCAGTGGCCATTCTTTTGAAGGCAGCAGGAACAGGGGAGCAGCCTCTGCTCACGGTCCTGAGAGAATGCCCTGTGGTGTACTGTGAACTGAACACACCAGGAAGGCAATCCTTCCCTGCACATCAAACACAGCTAAAGTTCACATTCCCTAGGAAGGGATACTCTTTAAGCTGTATTTCCTAACATTTAATTATCTCTAAATCCCTTTGAAAGGATTCGTTGACACCTAAAAGAACTTTGAGAATAAAAACTTATACTAGTCATTGCTACTCAGGAGACATCTCTGGCTGGAGAAAACATGACACTGGAGAGCAGGAGAAAAAAGTGAGCTTTGTTCAGAATGGTGTCATTATCACCGCAAATCCAATATCGAGAAAGGTAGTCAACTGCTGTCATAGGGAAGGATAGAGGTTCCAGCTGGGATCTGTAGTACATGCAGTTCAGGAATGAAAGCACTAGAGCCTTAACCAAAACTGTGACTATGAAGCTGCTTTGAGAAATACTATGGGATATTAATAGCTACGTTTAGCAGTTTGTTGAATTTTGTGTTGCAAATAGAGAAGAGAGGGAGTAAAGGAATTTTAGAAGAAACAGTAGATCATGGACTACAAATACAAGGAAACTGCATTCCTTAGGAAGCAAAATTAGCCTATTTTTATTATTTTAATCTCCAAATGTCTGTAGGGTATTCAGTAGACCATATCCCGTGGAAAGTAAGAATTATAGACTTATAAAGAGGGTGAAAGGTCAGGGATGGAGATGTCAACCCCATAGAGAGGATAATTGAATCATGTGTCTCATTGAAAAATTGTTTAGGTCTCCAGTTCTAGCGGCTATGAGAGTTAAAATTATCCTCCTTATTCCACTCCGTGTATTTCATTATTTAGACATCATATATTAGACATAAGGAAGAACGTCTTGAGTGTAAGAGTGATTAAACACTGAAACAGACTACCAAAGGAGCTTGTGAAATTATCAACTCTAGAACATTTTAAAAATAGAGGCGACCATCTGTCTTAAATGATTTTGGTGGTAATGTGTCTTGGAAAAGGAGACTGGACAAAATGAATTTGATCGGGGAATTTTAGGTAAATAATTTTCTGAACATTTTTCTAATCTGGTGGCCTCATGTATACACATACATTTTTATTTTTATCATGAACTGTTCTGACTCTATGTCATTTTTCTGATGTTGATTTATAAATTACTGAAGGGGTAGTCCTTGCAGAAATTGTTATATCCCTTATGCTGTATCTAATATTATTGCTCAGTATTTGGGTTTGTTAACAAGTACATTGAATGCTTTGTACAACATGCACACTTTCAGGAAGCTTTAAAATAATTATGACTCAAAGTATTATAAGGTAGAAACCTAGATTGGAGAGATGAAACTAAAAATTTAGAAAGGAAGGAAAGATTATAATGTTTAGGGGAGGCAAAATTTTACCTCTACACTTTCAGGAATTTTGGGGTGGACCTGAGAACTAAAGTAACACAAGGCAGATCAACAGAAGAAAAGCATACAAACGTGTGTAATGCAAGTTTTACATAGCACAGGAGCCTTCATAAAGAAATGAACAAAGAAATCCAACAAAGTAAGTTGGGAAAAAAGCAACCAAATTATGTGGGAGACTAGTAATAAAGACTGTCCATGATTCTCTCAGCCCCAACTTCTGGTTTTTAATGACAGAAATATTACTTTCCTTCTCGTACAGAGAGGACATCTCTCACACGTGAACATTATCTCCTGCTTTTACAAAACACAAGGAAGGTCAGCCTGACCTACTTGCCACTCCCGTTTCTCAGCTGCTTTTGACTCCACATCATCAGTTTGCCAGAGTTACATATTTGGAGGTGCCATATTCTCAAATCTTGCAAATGTTATGAATAGGGAAGAGGTAGTAAACAAATAGAAAACTAACCTTGAAGTATAAAGAGATCATTTTGATTTGTAACCACAAATCCTTTTATTCAACCCTTCTTTCTTTCACAATTGTTGACCAAGAAACCATGTACATAAGAAACAATGCCACGTAGAATGGGGAAAGACATCCCACTTCCTGACCTTATCAAAATAGGGCTCTTGGGAAAAAGCATCAGTGAAAAATCTGGCTGCGACCAAGAAGCTTGAAGGAAACTTGTACTTTCTTTTTTCTTCCTATACTCTAAAGCTTTTGACTATCCCAGATGGAGAAAACAAACTCCTGTCTGGTTTACCTATCCAGTCACAGATGCTCATCTTGGAACAGAAAGTGAATAGTAGGTCTGTGCGGAGAGCCAGGCCTCCCCTGTCTTGGGGAGCATCTTACTGAGAAAGGGACAAGAAAGGGCAGCTAGGGACATTGTGTGTGGGTACCGTCCTTTAACCTGCCAGGAGGCTTCCCACAGTAAAATGCAATTTAATAAATGTTTTGGTCTCTGACCAATGAGATTAACAGCTCCATGACCTTTACGAGGAGCCAGTAAAGAAGACATAGAAAACAACAGAGGAATTGCCTTCCCAACAGATGAAAACATAAAACTCTAGAGCACAGATGCTTAAGCAAGGAGTTCACAGAGGATTTCAGATATTTGAACTGGATTTCCAAGGGAGCATTTCTTTGATTTCTTTCTTATATGTTAAAGATTATTTATGTGGGGTGAAAACAACAAAACGTCATCATTAATAAAAATTAACCAGGTTCAATTTTATTATGAAGAAATCGTTTTACACCTAACATGGGTCAGGATGGATATAATGGGAATACACTATTGTTGCCATGCTATGATGTCTAAAACATTTTTGATAGAAATAATCTGCCTTAGTTACTATTGATATTATTCTTTGTTTACATCAAGCCTGGATGACTCAGAGCAATGTCAAGGAAAAACAAACACAATGAATTTTATGCAACCTTTGGTTGATCTGCATTGACAAACATATTGGAACACCAAAACTTCAATATGGCCTATGGATCAAGGTTCTTGCAAATCAAAACACGAAACTAAAGACCGAAACTACAGCCAGGCATGGTACCTCATGCCTGTAATCCCAGCACTTTGGGAAGTTGAGGCGGACAGATCACAAGGTCAGGAGTTCGCGACCAGCCTGGCCAACATGGTGAAACCTGCTCTGTATGAAAAATACAAAAATTAGCTGGGAGTGGTGGCGGGCATCTTTAATCCCAGCTACTCGTGTGGCTGAGGCAGGAGAATTGTTTGAACTTGGGAGGCGGAGGTTGCAGTGAGCCAAGATAGTGCCATTGCACTCCAGCCTGGGCAACAGGGCAAGATTCCATATCAAAAAAAAAAAAAAAAGACCAAAGCTACAGTACTTCCTCTATACACATATTAGAACAACTAAAATTTAAAGACTCGCCATCCAAGTGTTGGCAAGAATGTGGAATAACTGAAACTCCCACACATGACTAATAGCAATGTTAAAATGGTATGTGAACTTTGGAAGATAGTTTGGAAGTTTATTAAAAATTGAAAGCATACCAACTCTATGACCCATCCATTCAACTCTTAGGAATTTACTTAAAAAAAATGAAAGCCAGTGTCCATGCAAAGACTTGGTACATGAACGTTCATAGCCTTTTTATTTTTATAATAGCTCTAAACTGGAAACAACCCAAATGTCCATCAGTAATGGATAAACAAATTATGTTGTTCAAACACACTACAGCAGGGGTCTCCAACCCTCAGGCCATGGATTGGTACCACAAGCAAATACCCAAGTCAGGAACTGGTCCACACAGCAGGAGGTGAACAGCTGTTGAACGCACTTCACCACCTGAGCTCTGCCTTCTATCAGATCAGCAGTGGCATTAGATTCTCAAAGGAGCAGGAACCCTATTGCACATGCAAGGGATCTAGGTTGCACACTCATTTTGCAAATCTAATGCCTGATGAAACCACTACCACCACCCCCAACTCCTGTCTGTGGAAAAATTGTCTTCCACAAAACTGGTCTCTGGTGCCAAAAAGGTTGGAGACTGCTGTACTGTAGAATACTACACAGCAATACCCAGAAATGACTTAGTGAAACACACAACAATGTGGATGAATTTCAAAATAGCTATGCTGAGTGGAAAAAAAAGAGTCTATACTGTGTGATTTCATTTATATTAAGATCTGGGAAATGCAAGCTAATCTACAGTGACAGGAAGAAGATTAGTGATTGCCAAGGAAGAGGGACTGAAAAAAATAAGAGGAGGAATTACAAGGGCACCAGGAAACTTTTGCATGGTGGATACATCCACTATCTTGACTGTGGTCATGGTTGCATGGGTGTATACGTAATGTCAATTAGCAGATTATGTACTTTTAAAATGTGCCATTTCTTATAGGCCATTATACCTCAATCAAGCTGTTTACACACACACACACACACACACACACACACACACACACACAGCTGAGAAAGCCCCTTGAATCTGCTCCTCATCAAATACAACAGACCATATGGCTTTTTTTTTAAGATGATGAAGTTTAAAGAGGCTGGAATGTACCCGCAATTTACTTTGCCTGATCACAAAAGCCTAGACTTGAAATGCTGTGCAAGGATGCTGAGAGGACCACTAGTGAAGCCCGTGACTGAACAACAAGAAGTTCTGTTTGTTTTCAGAAAGAAAGAAGCCCGTTCTCAGCACCGTGTGACAGGAAGGAGTTTGTTACTGACTTGGGGTTTGGCTGGTATTTTCAGCTAAAAGAACGAAGTAAAACTTTTGAGTCAAGTCTCTGAAGTTACTATTTTGGAGACTGCTGAAAATCTACTTTTTTTTTGTCCCGGTTGCCTCTCTGGAAGGAAAGATTGGAAGTGGAGAAACAAACTTTTCAATGTGGAGGAAACATTTCTGGAGGCTGGTGTCAAGAGTAACTCAGCCTTTCAATTTCTCAGCAGGCAGAAATCTGCAGAACTTTTCTGAAGGTTACTTCTGCTCAGAAGGCTTTAAAATTGAAAAGCAGAATTGTAATCCTTTTGCTGTTAACACAGATGGTCTCAATGATTCAAGCCTTACCACAATGTCTTCTTTGAGATGAATACAAAAGAAATTATGAGATAGGATTCTGGTGTTCCTTGACAAACCTCCTCCTCATATGACAAAGTAAGCCATGGGAGTTTGATTTCGGTTTGCTTCCGCCTTCCTTTGTGAGCACAGGTTTTCTTCACTTCTTGAAGCCAAAATCTTCAATGAGTTGGCTTTCAAAGATTATTTACACGTTTCCAGTTATGCCACAAACACTTAATATACAAACTAAAGAGTAATCCTGTTGATTAAAAGTTGTTTTGAGCAGAATTAAAGCTTATTTTGTTTTAGTTGCAGAGTTTGGAGGCATTTCCATTTTACAATTAGTAAGTGATCATTATGAAAATCAAGAATGAAAGTGTTCTGCCATTCCCTAAGCTTTTATAAACTGGCCATGTGGTGGCAATGAGCATGGAGTGAAAGGAAATTAAGCTGAAGGAAATATTTGCATGTATACTTTTGTGTATTTTATAGAGGTCTACAGTCTCCATCAGCTTTTTAGAGACACTTGATCCAAAATAGTTTAAGAGCTGCTGGTCTAAAAGCAACACTGCTTTGTTAGGAAAAGTTGATGAGCACAGTGCTACACATGACTCTCCTGAAATGATGTCCGGATCTTACAATGGAAACCGGCAATACATGGCGCTGGATTAAAAAATTTTAAGCATTAACATAAAAAAAATTTATTATACACAATATTTTTTAACTACTGAAAATCAGGGAAAAAAACAGTACTTTGCTGCTACTGTATATTTTAATTTTGTTTTATTTTGAATAACATGGATGGGAAGAAGACCATAAGCTTTCTTAGTCCAGCCTTGCCAGCAGGCCATCAGATCATGTGAAAGCTGAGAGACAGATAAAGATTCAGGTGGTATATATTAATGTGATAATTGGAGCTATGGAAAATATGATTAACAGTAACTTTTTTCAGTTTTCTTATGGGTGTTAGATTAAATCTTTAAATGCTGAATAAACATCAGTTATGATGTAGCCATCTTCTAGCAATCCTGACACAATGATCATTAAGATAAATAGAAGGGTTATAGATAAACTCTGCAAGAGAATTTTTTTTTTAAATAATGAAATTGGCGGTGGCTGCTTCAATGCTCCATAGATCAGTGAATACAAGTGATAACCTAATAAGGAAGCTGTTTCCAGGTGTAAGAAGAATCATTTGATTAATTGCTTCTAGACCAAGAAATCATGTAACAATTTAAAAATAAGAAAACTTATTATGCTTTTTACACACAATGAATAAGGTCAAGTGTGAATTACCTACATGACCCAATAATGTGTTTCATAGTAACTCAGCTGAAATTGTCTAATTAGCTTTTTATTTTCTAAAAAAACCCAGTAATTTTTAGTTAAGAGTTAAACAGCTAGCAGTTTTTTTAAAAAGTTACACTTGAGGATTTGTTTACAAATAAGCTGATGTCACCAAATCAATGGTCCACTCTCAAGCTTTATGTTACTTGAGCTTCATCAGCATGAGTCCACCCCTTTCTTCGTGAAATATTTTATTTTCTAGGCGTTCCCCACAAAACACTCTCCTTACTATCCCTTAGTCACCCATTCCGAGACTCCATTTCTGGGTTGTCTCTGTCTCCAAGATCTCTCAATGTCAAGGACTCCAAACCGTCTGCCTGCTCATTGTCCTTCCCCATGTATTCGCCATCTAAGCTACCTCAATTGGTTCCATGGCTCTTAATGCCCTCAATATGCTGAAGACCCCCAAATCCTTTTCTTCAACACGGATCTATCTCCTAAACCAGGTTCACTGTACAACTGCCTTTTAGATATTTCCATTTAGATAACCATTAGGCATCCACAATTTAACATGGCCAAATAGAATTATTGATTTCCTCCCCAGCCCCCACACATACCTAACAAAAAATGTGCTTTTTTCAAAGTTTTCTTCATCACAGAAACTGGTCCTATAATATCCTCCCAGTTGCTTGGGCCAAAAAATGTACATGCCAAAACTTGTTTCCTCTCTTTGTTTACAGTAGAATTTCACAGAAAGGCCCATACCTCTGTGTTCAAAATCTGTATATACTGCATATCCCATGGTAGCCCAAGCCATTATATTCTCTTCTCTGAACAACTGAAACAGTCTCTGTCTCCCTGGCTTTCTCTGCCCACCTGCAAACTCGTTCCATCTACCACTTCACCATGCATGATTTTCTACTAAGAGTAGAATTAGGCTGGGCACGGTATCTCATGCCTGTAATCCCAGCACTTCGGGAGGCTTAGGCGGGAAGATTACTTGAGGTCAAGAGTTTGAGATCAGCCTGGCCAACATGGCGAAACCTCGTTTCTACTAAAAATACAAAAATTAACCAGGCACAGTGGTGCGCACCTGTAATCTCAGATGCAGATACTCAGGAGGCTGAGGCACGAGCATCGCTTGAACCTGGGAGGCAGAGGTTGCAGTGAGCCGAGATGGTGCCACTGCACTCCAGTCTGGGTGTCTAAAAAAAGAAAAAAAGTCCAAATTAAATATTAAATTCAACTCTTTGCCATTATTTAAAGCTTTGTTATTTGAAGTATGGTAGGAGGACCAGCAACATGGGCTTCACCTGGAAGCTTGTTAGTAATATAGAATCTCAGGCATAATGAACCAAAAATTGTGTAAAGCAGGATCCCCCAGGTGACTCACTTGTTCATTAAAGTCTAAAAAGTGCTGGTTTAAAAGGCCCTACAAGATCTGGGTCCTGACTTCCTCTTCAGAATTGTTCTCTACTCTTTTCTCTTCTCTCACCAAAATCAGCCACAATGACCTCCTATCTTTTTGTCCCACACAGTAGTTGCTTTCTTCTTAGATTTTTCCTTGCTCATCCTTCTACTTGGAGCTCTACTCTCTCAAATCTTAGCATGACTGAATCCATGTGTCATTGAGGTCTCAGTTCCGATAATACTGCACACAGAGCTACTCCAGGCCACTCATGCGAGAGTGCCTTCACCCAAGTCACTGGATCACATTACATATCTTTTCTCTGTGCTTAAAAAGTATTTGGACATTTCTCATTTGTTTGTCTTTATGACTTTTATTATCACTCCCCACAAGGTTATAAACACCTTGAAGATACAGGCTTTGTTTATCTCATTCATTCCTAGATCCACAACACCCAGAACAGTTCTTGACACAAAGCAGATGCTTAATAAAATAAAATTATAAGTAACCGAAGTCTTGGTTTCGTACACTATGAAAAATAGATACATGTATTGCATTAGTTAAAGGAAACAATGTGAATATCTTTATTTCTAAACTCCTAACATGGCAAAATTATTCTCTTAAATCTGATACGGAAGTAGCTGATATTTTGTCTCTCGATGTGTTTTGACAAGCTTGCACTGTTTGTTTGTAAACTGATTCCAAATATAGGAAGATTTTACTTACAGATCCCAGTTTTAGGCATCTTTAAAAATCTCAAACATCTGGCAACACTAGGTCTGCCTTTTCTCAGAGCCACAACAAGGAGAAATTGAGTAGCTACCTACAGGTCTCTGCCATTCACGCCATGTACTCAGACTGCATGTAAGCTAACTTTTGCTCATTAATGAAACCTGACTATTAAGTTTTTGACCCTGATCCCAATCAAAGTAACCTTTTCATTTGTAGCTCAAAAAAAAGAAAAGTCTTTTTTAAAAATCACATCCTCATATGTAAAACAGGTACACAATAGCAAAGACATGGAATCAACCTAAATGCCTATTAGTGATAGACTGGATAAAGAAAATGTGGTACATGTACACCATGGAATACTATGCAGCCACAAAAAAGAATGAGTTCATGTCCTCTGCAGAAACATGAATGGAGCTGTAAGCCATTATCCTTAGCAAACTAATGCAGGAACAGAAAACCGAATACCCCATGTTGTCACTTATAAGTGGAAGGTTAATTATGAGAACACATGGACACGTAGAGGAGAACAGCAGACACTGGGGCCTGTTGGAAAGTGAAGAGTGGGAAGAGGGAGAGGATCACGTAAAGTAACTATTGGGTACTAGGATTAATACGGGGGTGATGAAATAATCTGTACAACAAACCCCAGGCACACAACTTAATCTATGTAACAAACCTACCCATGTATCCCTGAACTTAAAAAAAAGTTAAAAAATAAAAAACATTTTATACAGTTATATTCAACCAGCGTTTCATGAAACTTTTGTTTAAATATTATTACTTGGCTACCATGCCTAACATTAAATCCTCCTTGATATTTCTGCTAAAGAATGGTGTATTCTTAAACAATGAGTATTTATTTATTTAGGAAAAAATAGATCCAGTCTTACTATTTAGTGACTGAAGTAAACCACTTAACTATAAATCAAATTTACTCACTTTTTAAGCCTTTTCTAAATTGTGTTTGCAACAGGGCATAAACATGGTGCTAGATTTAATCTCAAAAACACCTGACAACTCAGCATGTCTACCTTTAGGACTGGAAAACACGAGTGCTTCTTTCTACATTATGTTCTTCTTTATCTTTTATCTGCCAACATCTATATATTATCTTTTATTAAATTTTTGCCTGTTGAGGAAACATTTCTTTTTCTTTTTATTATCAAGTATTAACATATCTAAGGCTATATTTTAATCCCATTTAAATATTTCTTAACAGTTGTCTATAAAATATTTCAGAATGTCACATATTGCCTAATTGATATACCACTGAGTCTCCCCAGAGAAGGAGTGTTGTAAAATAGCTTACCAAAGGTTCCCTCAATAAATCAGCATTCCTGTTGTTTTGAAACACACTGGGAAGAGCTAAAGCTGTAGTTTTGATTAACTTATATAAGTCCAAAACGTTTCTCAGTTTTGAATGTTTTCATCAATCAGTAATTCTCCTCTAGAGTTGCCACAGAAGGTTATGAGAAAAAATCCTTCTGCTTTTCCCATATCAGATAGAGAGCTGTTCTGGAAGGTTATATTTTTGCCCCTCTGTTTCTAATGCATTTCACCTTAAGAATAATATTGCTCATGTCCAGTGATCAGGCTCAAGGAGGAAATTTGGACCATTCTGTGGATCATCCCCAGACCTCTGCAGGCTTCTGGAAGATATATGATGTAGTGGGTACCAGTGACATTTTTTGCTAGGGTATTAGTAGGACATGGTCTATTGAATACCCAACAGACATTTGGAAATTAATCAAAATAGGCTAATTTCAACTTCTTAAGCAATGCATTTTTTTAAATTTGCAGTTCCATGATCTACCTTTTCTTCTAAATTTCTTTTACTCCCTCTCTTCTCTGTTTACAACACAAAATTCAACAAACTGCTAACTCTGGCTATTAATATCCCATAGTATTTCGCAAAGCAACTTCACAGTCGTAGTTTCAGTTAAGGCTCTAGAGGTTTCATTCCTTAACTACCTGTACTACAGATCCCAGTTAAGATCTCTATCCTTCCCTACAACAGTGGTTGACCACCTTCCTCAGCATTGGATTTGGAATGATAATGACAACATTTTGAAAAAAGCTCATTTTTTCCCCTAACCTCCAGCTCAACAGAAGAAATGTGAATGTTACTCCTCTTTAGAATTTTTTTATTAAGAATATTTTTAAAGGATTCTTTATGATTTAATGGGACACAATGAAAAGATATTTTGACAAAGGCAAACATCTGAAATTGAGGCAAAAGATTTTAGATGTTGCTTATGTAACCATTATTCCATCATTAAAAGGCCAGTGTTTAACATATCTTGATTTCATCATTAAACAAGCATAAGAAAGCAAAAAAAAAAAAACTGTATAAGTGAACGAGATTACATCTTGTAATAATACAGCTATGAAATTCTGACCAAAATGAAAATATGAGTATGAAGAGAGTAGAGAGTAATCATTTGCTTATTAATTCAAGGAACAATTTTCCATTCTTCAAGTATTATGAAAATAAGAGACTTGGACTCTGTTTTTAACCATGCAGGTTTTTCAAATGTAGGTATAGTAATCTCATTATTGCCTCTCGTGAAAATTTTCTGTCTTCTTTTACATACCTTGCCCTTAAAAAAAAGTGCTTAATGTTAACTAGTGGACAGTTTAACTACCTGAAGCTTTTCATTAAGCTTCATTTTCTCAGTAACTATGGCTGAAACTGACAAGTCAGGTGAAAGGTTGTGTAAGTATGTAGGCAGGGGCAAAAATATCTAGTTATCCCCAAATACTAACAAGCACATAGGTAGAATATTTCTACCAAGTTAAAGAGAATAAAGGAATCACACTGAGCAGAGCTACCTTATTCAAGGACCTCATTATCTCAAGGCACCCCAATTGAATAAGTGTACCATTATTCCCTTCGTTATGTGCAAACAGCAGACGTAGCGCACAAAGAGAGACGATTCCAGCAAATCACACTGTAATTATAAATGCCACATTAAAAAATGGAACAAAAGCAACAGCAGGACACTGAAACGTCAGTGGTTAAGGAGGGCAAACACAAAAACATTCTCAAAGGCCCCAACAAATTACATGATCCAGTTCTTTGTTATAGGCAAATTATTTGGCAATAAGAGAGATACTGAACACAACTTATCAGTGATAAAATAACTTGCACACATTCTCCTACTACTGAAATATTCCTGTTACCTACACAAATGCATTTGTATATACAAGCAAGAATTTTGATGTACTGAGTAATTAATATAACTCTCTAATTTTTTTTTTAACCTCTGTGCTTATGCTATTTGGGCAAGGTTCTTTGTCAGGTGTGGTAATAGTAGCATAAAAAATAAGACTAGATTTAAGAGTGAAGAATACTGCATGAGAAAAGATAATTGCTTATTTTGTTGTACTTTAATTCTTTGACCATTTATGCACAAAATTAAATAATACTTGCTTCCTCCCTATTTTGTACTCATCTATGACCTTCTTTTATTATTTATTCCTTTTTTACTTATTTATTACACAAATTTATTAACTCTTGTGAATATATCTTACAAACCCCAGACCTAGACCATTCACAGTAACTTACATTTACCCATGAGTTTCTTCTCTGTATTCCAAACCAGAGAAACCCCTCCTCTGAATTGTGGGTGTATCGCCCTCTGTCTTCTAACCCAAATCCGTGCATATCATTAACAATCAGATATTTTTAGTTTTGGTTATTTTCAGATGTATACCGTTAATGCTGCATGTGACCTCCTGGGACTTACTTTTGTCACCAAATATTATATTGCTAAGATTAAGCTGCGTTGTTCCTTATTGTTGTGATTCAATCATTTTGACTGCTGTGTAATATACCATTGTGTGCATTCATCCATTCTTTGACTGGGGACACTTGGATTGTTTCCAAGTTTTTGCTATTGTACAGAATGCTGTTTTGGGCATCCTGATTGACACAGACCTACCTTTAAAATTTGAGGGCTCCAGAGCAAGAGGACAAATGAAGGCTCACACATGGTTATCCCACACTAAGTGTTGTAAATCCAGCTCCACCCACTGCCCCAACCTTCCTTATACCCAGGGACCCACAGCCTGTTCTCCAGGAATGGATCTCCAACCTATAGGTGAGGGAACCATACTGTCCCTTGGGCCACTGTGCCTCTGTGACCTGAGTAGGCAGAATCAGCAGAAGCTAGACCTGGCCCTGACACTTGTGAGAGAAGACTGGACCTACCTGAACCCAAGTTCAGACTAAGTCAAGCTTTCCTGGAAGCCAAGGCAGGCAAACTTTTTCCTTAGCTCCTTGCTTTTCTGACTTGAAATTTTCAGATAGTCCTAAGTACCTCTCAAAACTGCCTGAAGAGAGGCAGTTTGCATTTTCTGCAGAATTTGATTGCCTGGCCCTGGATGCTGAGGCTTCTGGGTGGGAGCCATTCTTTCTTTGATATCCCAGGGCTGTGGCTGCGCCCTGCTGCCGTAGACACTCACCCGCTCTATCACACTCAGTCAGGCATCCTTTGACTTGGGATGCTGCCTGGTAAGTTCCTTGCCTATAATTCTCATTAGCACCATTTTCCAATTTTCAAGAAAATTTCTTGTATTACCAAAAAGAAAGAAAAAAAATGCTTGACTTAGGCTCAACTTGGGATCAGGTAGGTCTGTTCTTTTCCCAAGAGTATGAGGATCTGGTCTAGCTTCTGCTTATTCTGCCCACTCAGGTCCCAAAAGCATGGTGACCTAGGGGACAGGATGGCCCTTTGCATTTCCATATTTGTGATTTGCGGCTTCCTCCAATGGGCGGCGCCCAGAGAGGGGTCCCACCTGCATTGGTCTAAGAGCAATACTATACTGGTGCACATAGACAAGAATTTCTCCCAGGTGGGATACCTGCATTAGTTTACTATGGCTGCTGTAACCAGTGACCACAAGCTGGGTGATTCAAAACAAAATAGAAATGTCTCTTCTCTTACTTCTGAAGGCCAGATGTCTGAAATCCAGGTATTGGCACTCCAGACCGCTCTTCTAGCTTCTGACAATTACCAGCAATCTTCAGTATTATTTGTTGCTATGATTGCCATAACAAAATGCCACTGTTTGGGTGACTTAAACAACTGATTTTATTTTATTTTTCACAATTCTGGAGACCAGAAGTCAAAGGTCAAGATTTTGGGTGGATTGCTTCCTTCTGAGGCCTCTCTCCTTGGCTTGCAGATGGTTGCCGTCTTGCTATGTCTCATATCATCAGCCCCCTGCACACAAATGTCTTTGTTATCTCTAGGACTTAATGTCCTCTTCTTATAAGGACATTGCAGAAGGAGCTTAAATTGTTACACACGCTTTGGAAAACACTTTATCTCATAAAGTTGCATATTTATATATTTTCCTGCTCAGCAATTCAATTTTAAATATATTGTTGACTTTTAGTTGCCTTTCACTTTATAAAAAGGTTATTATAGGGGTTAAGTTTAATGAACTCTTTAAAGACCGTATCTGCAAAGACAATCACATTCAGAGGTACTAGGGGTTGGGCCTTCAACATATGAATTTCAAGGGTAGGGGACACAAATCAATCCAAAACATAGGGCATTCCTTGTCTTAAAGACACATCCTTCCAATTTCTGCCTCCAGCTTCACATCACCTCTTCTAGGTATCCTCTCCTCTTCTAAGACGCTTGTCCTTGGATTTAGGGTCCACCCAATTCCAAAAAGATCTCATCTTGTGACCCTTAACTAACTTATATCTGCAAAGACCCTCTTTCCAAATTACGTCATATTTTTAGGTCTCTGGTAGACATATCTTTTGGATGCCAAAATTTAACCCCTATAATAATCTTTCTATAAAGTGAAAAGCAACTAAAACTAAACAATATCTTTAAAATTGAATTGCTGAGCAGGAAAGTATATAAATACTCAACTTTATGAGATAAAGTGTTTTCCAAAGTGCATGTAACAATTTAGACTCCCACAGCAACATTTAAAAGAAATTCCATTGATTTACATCCATTACTCACCAAGCTTTGTCCTCACTGAGTATTTTTGCCAATCAAATGAAGGTTAATGGCATTTTATTGTTGCCTTCATTTGCATTTCTCTGGTTCCTTCTGAGGTGATTGCTTTTGAAGAGTTTTTCTTTCATTGTAGTTAGTATTCGGCATTGCAAACCATCATTTGTGATGAGATCTTGCCAAGATTTTTTTGAGTCATTAGTGACAAGTTTTATATTAAGTCTAAACTTGAAATGGAAATTCTACATCATCAGAAATTGAAATATTCTTAATATCTGTCAAATGCCATCTTGTGTGCTGCTAGACAAGTCATCCACTCTTGAGAACGATTTCACTTAAAGTTAAGAAGAAATAGGCAGGGGAAAAGAGGTGGCAGAAATGTACTAGTTATTCTTTGTATGGTGCATCTAAAACTCAGGGTTTTCCTATTAAAGAGTAAATTTCAACATCTCTAGCCAATGTTTGACACAGGGATCACTATAAGAGCTTGCTCCCAGCCCAATAAGTCCTGAAGACAAGAATCATCTGACCACATGTCATTGTTATATTCTAGCTTAGTGCATATGCCACATATCTGCTTTTGATCACTGACAGCATCTTCTGCATACTAAAGTTAGAAATTAAAAAAAAAGGAAGAAGAATCAGAAACACACAATAGGACCAATCAGTGGTGGCTCATTCATCATGCTGCCTTCAACTGTGTTGCCTAAAGGAGGTTCAGACACTGCAAATATGTGCGGGGCCACCTGCTGAAATGGCTATTTCCTGCCACTCTCCAAACGTTTATTAGGGATATAACCAGGCTATCTGGATGACTCAACATGCAACTCCTAGGAAATGAAGAGGCTCTTAATGACACAATATCATAGTTGTTGAAATTATAGCAATATTCATTTACTGACTCTATATGAAGCAGTAAAACTTTTTGATTTTCAATTGAGACAATCAGCTGATCTTGCACATGACATGGTGTGAATCTTGAGAACAGAAAGCTTCAGTTGAAGATCCTAATAGAGCAATAATTTTATTGTTGGAGGATCTATGAAAGTGAGGTGATGGATACAAAAGAGAACTATCAACCCTAAAGCATAATTTATATATTTAATGTTTTTGTTATTAGCCACTTCAGTTAGGACTGGTTTGCTAGCCCCAAAGAAATCAATAGTCACATGAAAAAAAGAAAGACAACAATACCGTTGGCACTTTCCAGGGCCTTCTAATCCTGAACAAAAGTCCAAAAAAGAAAAACAAATACAGCAGCAGTGAGCATAGAAAATTAGTCCCTCAATATTTCCTCTTAAGTCTCAGTAAAAACCATATGAAATATAGAAATAATGAAATATTAAAGTGCTTCTTCACATCCAAAAGCACCTACTGCAAGCAAGGAACTAGCGAAGCTGCTTTGATAAGTATAAAAAAGCATAAAGACCTAATCCCTGCCTTCAAAAATCTTAAAACCCATTGGAAATAAAATCACAGAGAAAATAGAGCTTTCACTACTAGCTTCTGAAGAGAATCTGCCATCACTAATAAACTGCATGAAAGAAAGCTAGAAATAAAGATGACTTCAACTTGCCTGAAGAAATTTCTATTGTGGATAGAGCTTTGAGTTGCCTGGACCTATCATAGCTATATGATAAAGTAGAAGTCTTCATTAACAGGTGGGAAGCCCTGCTTAGATATCTGAATAATTTTTAATTGAATAAAGTAATTCCTCTGCTAATCAATAGGCACTCAAACGCAAAACAAAACAAAAATCACTTCTTCAGACTGTTCCCTTGCATTTGGAGAACAAAACATGAAGCACGGTGATACCCTTCAAAATACAAATGATCTCCTTACTGTTCCCCAGGAGGACATGTCAGTCCTCCTCATCCTCTTACTTAAGACATGTTTTCCTGCGTTGAGCCTCAAATAGGATGACTGCGCTTTCCTCGGGGCTACTGGAGCCCACCTCCAGCAGCAAGTCCCAAAAGTGTACCCACTCTTGAGCGCCCAAGCCAGAGTGTGGCCATCCTTCCCCATGCCAGTGCCTCCTCATCTGACGTTCTGCTATGAGCATACTTGCTTCCTAAGCAGAAAGGTAAGAATGCTTTATGTGTAGCATTTCGTCACCAGGCATGTTTACCAAGATCTGACTGACATCTGATGTGGAATGCATCCTAGAATCAGACTGTAGCTTCTGGATGAAAACATTCTAGCTCAAATCTCAGTTCTCTGAGATGTTGGGAAATCATTCAACCTTGCTGCACTCACTCTTCTCATCTGGAGAATTGGGTAATAAGACTACCTCATATTATTGTTGTGGAGATTGATTTAATATGTGTTATTGGGCAAAGCATTTATTAAATAATGGCCATTATTATTAGTATGGTGTAATATAGTCATGTAATCTTACATTCACCATGTGATTTAGAGTCACTTGAAATTGTAAATGCAAGATTAGACTACAATGTTGTGTGACCCTATTAGCTCATGTGGTAAACAAAGAAATACGCAAGGGAACAGGTAAGAAAACAAGCAAGCCAGGACCACATAAGACATATATAATAAAGTCAATGCACATTCTTAAGCATAAGAGAAAGCATATAAAGCGAGAGTACTAGAAAAGTACTAGAATAGAATCAAACTCTCATCTTAGAAATTGTATTTTTGGAACATTATTATAATCTAATAACTGGTACCCTAATTGTCCAAAAACAAGTTAGCAGTTAAAATCTTTTGATAGTATTGGGCCTGTGGGATTCAAGCATGAGTTAAATTTTGACTGGATTTTTCCTCAGGGCAATTTCCAACTCTGAAAGCATAGGATTCATTTATAGGTTTGGATTTAATTTGGACCTTCCACATCATCCTTTTCATCAAACGGCTGAGGGTGCTGAAGTGAACTTTACTTTCTCTCCCTTCCTCAGTTCCTTCCTATGGTAAATGAGCACCTACCTAGATAGAGGCTCCAGCCAAAAATCATGATTCTAAGACCTTTCAACTCTATCCTCAGATTACGTCCTATATCCCCCTGCCTTTCTCCATCCTGCTGCCATTATCCTGGTCCAGTCCACCAAAATCTCCCACCAGAGTGCTCTAAGCAGTCACCATGTTTTCAGTCTTACCTCTCTCCAGTTTACTCGAGCAGCCTAAGAAACAATGTCCATATTGTTTCATTGTTTGTGTAACTCCATAGCATGCTTCTGTCTCTCTCTGTGTCATGACAACCAACCCAGCTTGCAACTCTTCAGTCACACTGACTTTCTCTTGTTCCTTCCATTTTTCAGGTGCTTTCCAGCCCCAGGACCTCTGCAGGTGTTCTTCTGTTTGCTAGGAACGTTCTTTAATCTACTCTAGACAATGCTTAGGTCTCAGTTACATACGGTGTGCATGTCTGTGTGTGTATGTGCATATTCATTCATGAGCGAGAACATGGTGGTCTGTAAGAAATGGAGAGAATTGCATTAAGCAGGGAAAATCTGGCGTTGCTCATAAATGGATTGATCCATGGCCTCACATGCAGTCACCAGAGCCCTATTCTTATCTCCTCTGCTCCTGCTGTCTTTTCTGTAGCCATCAGTCCCAGGCAGTCCTTTTTGGTATAGTAAGAGGGTTGCTAGTCTTATGTGATTTCCTCTTAGCGACTCTAGCAAAAGGAAGCGGAGCTTTTCAAAGTTAGTCACTCAAGAAGAAGGCCAGAATGACTTCTAAGGAGACCTGAGAGCCAAGGCTCCAAAGACAGAATGTCTTAATCCTCTTACTGTGGCTAGGGAGTTGCAAGACTCATTCACCAGCCCAGGGCCGTTTGCAGGAGCCATGGGTAGAATCAGCTGCACACCACTTGGCTGAGAATGGTGGAGAGATGAACATTACCAGCAGAGACAAGGGTGGATACTAGTCAGCCCAAAACAATGAATAAAGTAATACAAGTTTGTTCAATTACACAAAACCAAGTGAACCAGAGTGTTCTGACACCTTTCAGGTATGCTTTATACTAATGGAAAGGGCCTGCTCTCAGCCAAAAGTATGCAGAGTTGAAATTTGATCTTTGCCCTCATTCTGCCTGCTTGGGGGCCATTTGCCATCCTTGACATCGAGAATATTCCTGCACATATACCGTCAGCCTCTCTTTCCTTGGAGCATACTGTTTTTCTTCACCAGACTGTCTAGTAAAGCTTTCATGGTGATAGTCTATGTCACTGCTGTCCAGTACTGTAGGTACTAGCCATGTGCAGCTATGGAGCCCTTGAAATGCAGCTAGTGACTGGGAAGAACTGAAGTTCTTCAATTTTATTTAGTTTTAATTGGCATTTAAATGTAAATAGCCGCCTGTGGTCAGTGGCTGCCACGCTGGCCAGCACAGCTCTAGATCTGTCCTGCCATTCATCCTCACATCAGAACTTTTCAAACCAAACGACTCTGCCAAATCAATTCATTATAGCGAGTGAAAATGACTTCATTTATTAATACTTTCAAATTAATTGCTTATATTCTATCAGGAATTTTCAAAGCCTTAAGGAAAAGAGTGACAAATGGTGACACTTGGGACATGTTTCTATGATGCAAAAGTCTACTTGGTACCTCTCAAATAAAAGCAAATATTTTGCTGCCTAAAAATCATGTCCCCAACATAATCACTGAGCAATTGTCATGTAGGTTTGTGAGGTGCAAAGACATCTAATCATTTGTTGTCACCCTTGGATAGTAAGCTATTTAGATTTTTACAAACTCTTATTTCTTTAGAGGTAAATTTTAGCCTTTGTAACCCCAATTTCTACTTGCCTAAGAGAGAGCAAGAGAGAGCATGCAAGCTAGAGAAACAATTTAGAGAAATTTGCAAAGTACCTTTTAAGAGATGAATGAGCACGACATTAAAGTAAACATGCATAATTTGAAAATAATTTGAGGAATTTGCATTGTTTTGACAAATTGAAATCTGCCCTTCTCCAAGAGGTTCCAGGGAGACCAGATGGTAGTGCAGTGTATTGGAGGGGGTCCAAAATTGCTTTTGTGTTAATTGATGTAGTATGCTAAGAAAGGTCTCTGGGGAAAAGTATCCCCAGGTAGTTGATTGCTTTGGAGTTCCAGCAGAGAGGAACTGTGTCTTATGAGAAAGGAAACATAAGTTATTGAGAACTAATGCCTTAGATTGGACCGGCTAATTTTATCACTGGAAATTCAGGAAAGTATTTCAAAGAATATCAAAAAGATATTTCTCAGACAGGAATAGGAATTGGTAAAGAACTGAAGTAAATTAGCAGTATGCAGACCCAGTTTGACTTCCGTTTGGTGTGTGGAAGATCCTTTAATGTTATCAAGTGTGTATGAAGCTGTGACCAAGGGGTTTGAGGGCTTCGCTTTTTAATTTTAGAGTGTTGACCCTAATCAGTGGAGCAAGGAAAGGTAGTTGATTGGGATGGAGCCTGACATTGTAAAAGCTTAGCATCTCTTCAAAAAGCATTTGCTATTTAATTGAAACATTCACACCTGCTAAATAGTAGTTGTTTAAAATGACACATCAAGAAAGAGATAAACTGTTTTAGGGGTTTCCAAAGAGGAAAATTCCTACACTGCACAAGCAACTTGGCAGTTTCACCTAAGGGAAGTTAGGGTTTTGCTTAGTCTTAGGGGAAGGAGTATTCATTCTTCATCCCTGCTTTTTGTGCAAACCTTTGCAAAAGGAAGGGAGGAAGGGAGAAAGGAAAGAAAAAAAGAAGGGGGTAGGGAGTCAGGCCGGGGCTGGGAGTGTGGGTGTGAATGAAGTGCTGAAACAGAAAAGGGGGTGAGGAGACCTTTTTTTATGAGCTCTCTTTTCTCCTAAATTTACAGTCAATGGTTTTACTCTTATTAGTTTAGTTTTCTTTCAACTTCTTTTTTCCATAAAGTTGGATAGAAATGCTTATTGCTGAAAAGGAAATAAGATGCTTTTTTCATAATAGCCAATGAAGAGGGATTTTTTCCACATCACTCTATAAGCTTTTTAATACAATTGCTTAATATACTGCCTAAAATATATTGCAGTTTTTTGCATTTCTCTTTTCGCCTTTTTCACCTAGTGTTCTTACCATTAAGAGAACAGTTGTCTGACCTTTTTCTTGGAGGTTAGTAAAGAATGCACAGCCTCATGAGCCTGATTCAATTTCCTTTATGTGAACTTGCTGCATAAGTGACCATTATGATATTTGTCTGCTTCTACGCGCCTCCTTCCACAGTTCCCAGTCTTTTATATGAATGCCCATATATGTTGTGTATTTGGCCACATCGGGTGAGAAAAAGCAAAATAGATTTTCCTGAGCATTCAATCCAATTTCCACACAACGGACTCTCTAATGTGGATTTGAAATGTATCTGGTCATATATTATTTAAGTGCATTGTATTATGTGTTTTAAAAATTTCTACCACATATTCAATTTTAATAAATGTATGAGGAGCTGCAATATTTGAGCTCTATATTTCAGAAATTCAACACTTTCAACAGATTCTTCAGACTTCAAAGAACTTAATATTAGTATCATAAAAGATCTTTTGAAGAATAATACTGGAACATAAGAAAAATGACTGCCTGAGTGTACCCTATCATTTAGAAAGTGTTTTATTGCTTTAATTTCCTGTCTTCGTAAAGTAACAAGCAGCATAATAGAAGATATATTGTTATAGAGTTTGCAATTTATTAGAAGGCTCGAGCAAGTTGAACACTTTATGTGAAGTGAAAAAGAAAACCTCTATTTAGCTGAAAAATGGAGACGAACCACATCAATGTTACAGTAGCTTTAAATGGAGTCCTATCTTTGACTGATAAGTTGTCTTCACATGCCCTGTATGTTTGCATGAAATAAATCCATGGGCACAATCCTCATTTTATGCTAGCTGTGTGTCATTAGGTTCCTAGAAACCTAATGTTATTTCATTTGTGAGGCGTGTGTAAGATGACTGCTGCTATTTGGATTCTATAGCACAAAGGTGCTATTAAAGCAGAAATGACCCATAACATACATTTTCGTTCATTTATTACATTTTTTGCATGCGTGACTGAATTTTAATCCTGGGCTTTGTCAACCTGGTATAGTTACATCAAGCTTTTTAACATAGTTTCATGTACCTCAGTTCGCTGTCTTTTACACAGTGGCGTAAAAGCATTAAAAAGGAAGACATTTATCCCACTGAAGTACAGAGACAATTCATTTCTGCATCAAAAATTGTAGAAATGAGTGATGTGACACCATGACTAACCTGTAAAAACAAGTTGTAAAATTATCTCATAAATAACTTCAGAGAAAGGGGGAGCAGGATATTTAACAAGTTTGGGGATTTGTGTAGTGTGTGTGTGTGTGTGTGTGTGTGTGTGTGTGTGTGTGTGTGTGGTTTTTCTTTAATAACACAGTAGGTAGTCAGATGTGCAGACATCAAGCAGCCCTCTGAAATGGAAGGTACCTGTTTATCAGGGCAGAACAAGCAGCATAAGAATCACAGGTGCTCCTTAATCCCACCACTGTTCTCCCACCAAAAGATTGCAAAACATCTGTTCCTAACAGATTGTTTGGTTTTTCTACAAAATAAATCAAAATGAGAAATATTGCCATGTGGAAAGCCATTTGAAAAGACCCAAAGATCAACTGACCTCAAGTTTGTTAGTACCAATGATTTTAGCCAAATTAGGTTTCACGAGTCAGGGGTTTATCCTTATCACTCTTGATGGTATTTTGGATGCATGCTAAGGAACATATTTTACCTTGTTAATGACCTAAATTCGTTGACTGATGGATTTAAATTAGTGCACCTAAGCGGCAAAGCTGCAGTACTCATAAGCGAACTAGGAGAGCCCCGACGTTTCTGGTTTTCTCTGTTATCTATGTTTATCTTTGGAAGAATAATGATTTCCAAGCTTTATTGCTAACTGAAGCACAAAAGATAGCCTCTGGGTTTGCCACAGACAATCCTCAGGCACATTAGAGGAGTCAACTAGAGTTAGTTCAAAGTGAATTGCTTTATTTTAATCGTGGTGACTTTACCAGCTCAGTCAATATGTTGGCAGGCTTGTTTTGCTCCCCTTCCTCTTTTCTTTTTTCCTTTCTTTCTCCCCTTTAAATGATACCCAGGTCACTTTCTGTTAAGGCATATTTTTTAGTCTATTCAAGATTTATGGATAGAACAGCACTTCAAAATGACTTGTCTTGTTTTACACGATACGAAGTCTTGTTTGGTAACTCTTCTAACTGCTAATTCTTGGCTAAAATCTGTGGAAAATTCTTTATTTTTTTTTAAACAACCACATGAGTACTTCATGTGAGGCACTGATGATGAAAAAGAGTTATAATAAGTGCGAACTTTAAAATGCAAATAAATAAAACGCTGGACCCAGAGCTACTAGAGAGGAGATATTTACTTGGTCCTCATTCACAAACAGGAAGCGCAGGTACCTGCATCTAATGGTTGTTCAGTTCACCAACTAAAAGACACATTTGATCATTTGGAACTCACTTTAAATTCTGTGTAAAATCACTCTGGAAATCTCTTGGGGAGTGTGGCATTTTGCTATCAGGTCCCATCCATAATATATCTTTTTTTTTTTTTTTTTTCTTACAGGGTTATTTTCTCATTTACTTAGTTCTTGTTGTGAAAGTTAATGATAAGTGTGGCCTTTGTGCCTAAGGAAAAACATATTTTTTCTCAGGGATCTTGTGTTGCTTTGCTCCATTCCTGCTGTACAGGGGAGACGTGTGCCCCCAGAGTCCCAGCCTCCCAGTGCCAGCAGCCTCTGTGTTGTAGTTTCATTCATCATTTTGGAGACGAGGGTCCCCTCACCCAACACTGGAAAGCTCTATAATTACTTTCACTTCTTGGTTAGCATAGGTCACGGAACTAGTGTTAATAATCATCTTTCCCTCTGGACTTCTCTGTATTTATATCTCTCTGATCCCATAACCATTGGGACCGTAGAGGTGTATTTTATCTTCATTTCAGTCCTCTTGGTATTGTTTTAGCCCAAGGGGGGAAATCAAATGAGGTACAGAACATGGTAAGCTCACACAACTCTGAGGTCATTAACACCTAATTAGAAACAGCTTAGAGAGGAAATGATTCTTTGGTTAAGATGTGCGTGTGTGTGTGTGTGTGTGTGTGTGTGTGTGTGTGTGTGTGTAAGAGAGAGATTGAGAGAGAAAGAGTGAGAGAGAGAGAGAGGAGTGATCAGACAATATTTAACTTCTTCACTGCCAGTGCGGTCTTTATCACCAATGGATGGCTGGAGCAGGACATCATTGTGTTTTTCAAACCTTAAGTAGGGATATTTGTATGTGTGTGTTTTCCTTTTTGTTATCTTTTAATGTGATAGGCTAAGCAGTCGGTTAAACCACTGAATAGCAAGAAGAGAAGACTGTCCAAAAGCCTAACATACTAATTGATTTTTTCTTAACTGAAAGTCATCATATTACTTCACTGAAGCCTAGACAACCTAAAGATAAAGTTTTCCAAATACTATGTGATGAGAAAAACATTACTTTATTGAATAAAAAAGATACAACGCTATTTTGATAGCAATCTGAGGGATGTGAAATCATATTTTGTCAGGACAAGAAAATATTTATATCTAAAAATTTGACAGCCACATATTTGTAGTACCATTTTAATGGGTCTTACATTTCTCTACATGGCAACTGTTTTTTTTCCGTGAGGAGTCTTGCTCTGTTGCCCAGTCTAGAGTGCAGTGGCAAGATCTGGGTTCACTGCAACCTCCACCTCCCAGGGTCAAACAATTCTCCTCCCTAACCCTCCCGAGTAGCTGGGAGTACAGGTGCATGCCACCACGCCTGGCTAAGTTTTTGTATTTTAATAGAGACGTGGTTTCACCGTGTTGCCCAGGCTGGTCAAGAACTCCTGAGCTCAGGCAGTCCGTCTGCCTCAGCCTCTCAAAGTGCTAGGATGACAGGTGTGAGCCACCATGCCAGCTCTACATGGCAACATTTACAAGCTTCTAACATTTTATTTGTTATAAATACATAGTTATTCTAATATCTGTCATGCAGTTTGGCATGTGGAAAACCACTAGGAGAATTCATGCCTAGGACCTTGTTTCCCTAGGACAGGTCTATGTTGAGAAGGCAGAAGTTAGATGTAGAAAACACTCCTGTCTCTAGTTTAGGTGCTACATAAATGAAGGAGAGACATCTTCTCCTTGTTCCTGGATTTGCAAGCCAGTGTTTTAAATACTTATGGCCTGTGTTCTGCCAAAGGACTCAGGAACTAAACCCACACTAGCAAAGTTCAGCCAGTGGGATCAGAGGCCAGGAGCCACAGTCTAAGGAAATGTCGGGGACGCCGAAGGAAACTTGGCTGTCAGTTTCAGGGCCATCGGTCTCCTTTAACCTTGCCAATTGCCTAAATTCTTCTTTCGGATGCCCTGGGAATATGCCCACCCTCAGCTCTCCTAACGTGGGGGCAGGCTTAAGGTCTAGAGGGCTGGGAACAGACTATCGGGTGTAAGCCCACCTATGCCACTGACTTTGTATAATGTCTCTCTAGGCTTCAGTTGCCTCAATTGCAAAATGGGCAAAATGATTTAAAAAAAAAGAAGTACATCTTATCCTACCCTAGGTTGTTCATGAGGGTTAGATAATGTAAAAAGCTTAGAATGGTGTTGATTTATCCAGATAAGCCACTGGTTCTGAAACTGTCACTGGGAGACCCCTTTCAGAAGGTCTGTAAGACCAAACCTATTTTCACTTTAACACTAAGATGTTATTTGACTTTTTTACTCTTATTTTCTCATTAGTGGACTAAGAGTGTGCAAAAGCCACATGACGTGTGATTTCATAACAAATTGAGTGCAGAAGTAGGTAGGAAAATCCAGCTGTCTTCTGTTAAGCCAGAAAGGAAGGTATTTGCAAAAATGTCAAACAATGCCACTTTTCTCATGTTATTTTTTTTTCACCAAAATACGTTATTTCTACTAACATATAATGGAGCTATTATTGTTTTTTTAAAAATAAATTCATAAATAATTTTTCATTTCTCAACTTAAATTTGTAAATATTGATAAATATAACCCACATAGACAAAAGCTCTTTGGAGTTCTGAAAGATTTTTTTCATGTAAAGAAGACCTGAGGCCCAAATAATTAAGAATCACTAATGTAAGCTATTATGACTCTCTGTTTCTCCCAGCTGTGATTTTTGCGTTTTCTCCTGCAAACTGCCTGCCTAGTGAAATGTTGTCTTCACAGCTCTTCTTTTAAAAAAGAGCTGATCTTTTTCTTTCTTTTGTTTTTATAGGTTTTTTGGGGGGATAATTTGTAATTCATCAGGCATCAACAACCAAATTTACATACAATTCTGATTCCTGGGCCCTACCTCCAGAAATCCTGATTCCAAAAGTTTAAATGAGACCCAAGAACCTGGATGTTTAACATCGAGATGATTCTGAGATATGACCATATATTTTCAGGGCAATCTTGCCTAAGAAACTCCTTGTTCGTCTCCACAGATTTAACACAATTTCTGCATTCAACTGTTTTTTCCGCTCAATGTGAGCTTACCACCTTCTCTCACTGAAGGGGGTACAGTCTTTGCAGCAGACAGATGCCATCAAAATGCACGGTAGACACCTCCCAGACTTCTTTGGGAGGTTTGCAACTTTGAGGATCGCAGAAACTGTCTACCAACTTTCTAGATGCCTACATAGCCCAGTAGGAATTGACTTTGCAACCCTAAGTAGCTCCTTCAACTGCAAATTTCCTCTGGGCTCATTTAAGCTATGAGGATGATAGAGGTGAAAGAGAGAGTATAGGGAAAGGATGGGCTGTGGAACAGATCCAAGAAAGGCTGAGGATGGACTCAGCTGGCTTGCAGAGTGAATCAAACTCCTGGCCTGAGTTCTCACGGCTTGATTTGTCTTTCTCTTTTGGAAATGGAGCAGCGGAGAGAGACAGGACATAGAATCCACAGCTTGCTGCTGAACGTCTATGTTCCCAGGGTGATCTCTGTTCATCATTTGTGAACATTTGTATTTACCTTGCTTGAATTACTCTTCTGTGATCAGAGAGGTTCCTCTGTAAGCTTCTGTTTTCAAGACTTACTAGAACTGGGTGCAAGAGTCCAAGCCTTCAAAACCATCCTCCAACTTAATTTTCTAAATAGCAGCTCTCTACTGTATTCTGATTGATTTGTGACTGGTTATGAAAGATCTACCAGAGAAAGACGCATTATCCCCAGATAAAATTTACAAAAAGAATTCTGACCGCAGCTCAGTATCTTTCAAAAGAAAAATGTCATGAAGTCTACTATCACTTAATGAATATCCCACCCCCGTTCAACTACCACCTACCACCCCCTAACTTCACTCACTAAAATTTTCTCTACATCAATCTTTCAGTTATAACCATGTGCCCTTGAATGTATTACCATTTTTATTAAGTATTTTCATGATTCCATTTAGAAGGCAAATGAATTATTTCAGAGGAAAGCAAAAACCAAAATTGAATGGGCACATCAAACATCCAATATAGTAACTCCCAGCAGCTCAAAATGCATTATAAGGGCTTTCTACACCAGCCATGCTCCGACTAATGCTTAGAGAAACTTTTTCCATGAGTTTAAAATACAGTATTAATTCTGCAAGGTCAGAGGGTACCTCATGAACGAAATATGTTAGTTGATTGTGTTCGTAGTGATTGTGCCAATAAGAAAGACCTCAGAATGTGAAACCTTTGAAAAATTTCCTGTAGGGAAGATGTTTTACCATCTACTAGGAGCTAATACTTCTTACTTTGAGAAAGTCATTTTATTATCCACATAAAGAAGGACGTTTACTGTGAGAAAATTGAGACAGAAAAAATTTAAGTACTTCTTAATAACCAGTGGTAACTAACAGTCTCATTTCCTGCATTTGTTTTGTGTTTTATTAGAGTAGATCTTCTTGAATTTGCTTGAGAGAGAAAAAGAACATGTTTTTCCCCTTTCTTTGGCAAGTAAATGTAAATAACAACACAAATGAAACATGTCCATAGAGACAATTAGTTTACAACTTGGTTTAATGCTTTAGGTAATTTTTAGTATGTGATGTTAATTTGTATTAAAATGAATACATACACAGGCTGAAAAGGGAATCAGTGTATTCCATATGCTAACATTTCTCAAATCTGAGAAGGTGGTGGGAACTTCCCTGTATTAGTCAAGGTTTCCAAAAAAAAAAAAAAAACCAGTAGGATACACACACACACACACACACACACACACAATAGGATATATATGTGAATAGGATGTATATATAAAGTAGGATATATATACCCACATATATGTAAATAGGATATGTCCATGTACATATATACTATCCATATAATGTGATATTATCCATATAATATGTATTATACATAAAATATTAATATAATATCCATAATCCATATAATATATATATATATATATATTAGATGAGAGGATTTATTGGGGGAATTGGCTCACATGATTATTGAGACTGAGGAGATTTACAATAGGCTGTCTGCAAGTTGGAGAACCAGGGTATCCAGTAATATAACTCAGTAAGAGGCCAAAGGCCTGAGAACCTGGGGACTGCTGGTTCCAGTCCTAGAGTCCAAAGGCTGGATAATCTAGAGTCCTAATGTCTATGGGCAGGAGAAGATGGAGAAGAGAGAGCAAATTCACCTTGCCTCTGCCTTTGTATTCTGTGTTGGATCCAACCAGCTCACCTGGTTGGATGATGACCACCCATATGAGTAAGGGCAGATCTTCCTTACTCAGTCCACTGATGCAAATACCAATCTCTTCTAGAAACACCCTCATGGACTTACTCATGAATAATGCTTTCTTTACCATTTTCTGGGTAGCCCTTATTCCAGTCAAGTAGACACCTTAAACTTAATGATCGTACCCCCTTATGCAAACTTGGGCTTGTCTTCAGTGTATAGATTCCCCTCCTCTTGCTATTGGGGCACCCGCTATCACACACACTAATGCACCAATCTTCACAAAACTGTGCATATAAATCTTGTAAAATGATCGAAAGACAGATAATAGATGGTCCAGTGGAATTTGGATGTAGAGATTTTTGTTCAGCAAATATTTAATAGTATTCAGAAAATATTATTTGTTAAGAATTGTGCTAGGAACTGGAAATTCTGTGGAGGAACCAAATAGAGGCAGCAGACTGTAACCGACAACTAAAAATGTTTAAATTTGATTTAAATTTTCAGTTTTAGTAAGCGCCATGAAGTAACTACACAGGGTGATGTCATAGGGAAGGATCAGAGGGAAGGGAATATTTCTAGATTAGCCCTGCAAAGGTAACAAACATTTTAGCAGAGACGGGACTGTTGAGACTGGGTTGGGGAAAGAGATGCAGGACGCCTTCCTGCAGTAGGAACAGAAAGCACCAAGGGCCACAGTAGGAAAGCCATGTGCCTAGAGAGCAGCCAGAGTGGGCAAAGACTCCAGACAGGGACTTTGTCTACCATGGTTATGAGTTGGAGATTCCATTCTATTTACAATGGGGAGTCCTTGGGAGGTGTAAGCCAGGAGTGACATAATCGTCAATGAACTCATGAACAACGACTAGAAATATGGAACACCTAACTACAACTCTGCTAATTATTGTAAAGGAGAATGTCTCCTTATGCCCTGATTTGTGGGAATGTGGAATTACCATAGGTAAACTGGATACCCTGCAACTTTCCATTAGTAAAGCCAACATCACCATTGAAAAGAATTTCTACAAAGACAGATACATCAGAAAATGATAGCTCATTTGCTGGAGCAGGAAAACAAGGATCGCATGGTTCTGCAAGTAATGGCAGCAGCCACAAGCTGAAGGGTACCCTTTATTGAGTGCACAGTATGGATTAAACTTGAAGTTCTATATCAGAGCTTCCACCCTACCTACACATACACAGCACAATCAGCATCAGTGGTGTCATCTGAAAATTAAGTGCAACAATATAAAGCTTGCAGTCAATGGCTCAGGTTTTGACATTTACTTCCCCTGAGTATAACAGGTCTCTTATCTAAGGAGTCTGCACTTGTGACAGACCATGGCCCTTATGAGTTCCCGCAGGCACTCTAGAGTGAGTTGGGAGCCAATTTATCAACATCGATGACTTACGCTGGTTTCAGTCCTCTCATCACTCTTTGGCAGACTCATCCAGCTAGCGAGCAATTAGCTGTGTCTGCTCTGCAGCACTTCATTCAGGGAAAGCAGCAAAAACTTTCCAAGAGGACTGGAACTCAACAGATATATCCATCCCATGGCTCGATCACTGCTGGAAAAGGCAGTCAGGGGTATTAGCTTATCAGCTGTTGGCCAGAGGGTGATTTCAGTGTCAGGTTTAACTTCCTACAAGTCACCAATGTCTGCAGCATAGGAGTCTATTTTTGGCCAAAGATTTAGGAAGCAATGGTAGTTTTGAAATGCCTAAGGCTTATAAGCCAATTTGGAAAATTTGGGGGGTTTGAATGGAATAAAGGTCTATAGATAGAACTCATCCTACAAATATTTTCATTTTGAAGAAAAAGCCTAAAACTTATTTCTCTTGGGATTTCTTCATCTGGAGCATGTAATAAGGTGGTCATCAGTCAGACTAGTGAATGTGCGGCTGCAATTTTTACACAAAGGATTTTACAACACGAAATTGATTGGTGGTGTGAACCAGGTTCCCACTCTAGCGTTCTGCTTCTGGAAAATAGGGAGAAAAGACAAGAGTACTGGCACTGTTTATGAATGCCAACCCAGCAAACTGGACACACTGGTGAATTCAGAGCCAAACAAGAATGCTCGCTGTGATGGGTGCTTCCACTTTACCCCTGCAAACCCACTCTCTACTTCTGCACCCTACTTGGCACCCTGGAAGGCTGACCTTTAGGGACCACATAAGCAGACTCCCTTGACCTCTGACTTTGGGTTAAGCTTAGCCAGTGTTAGGCCAGCAGAGATCAGAACGGGAAGGAGAGTGTGGGAGGGATATGCATCACCCAAGCCTCTCTCAAAGGAGCTGTGAGGAGGCACTGTCCCTCTGTAAAGGCCACAGCTCCCTCGGAGTGACCGTCTGTTCCACTTGCAGCTCCTTGCTCTGGGGGCCACCAGTTGCCCCTTGACTTTACAGGCTTAGGACTGGTTTCCCCCAGCCCTGTCCAGACCCCCATCAACAGTCCTTTATTAAAATCTCCTGTGATCCTGTTTGTGTGATCCATTTGTATTTCTCACATATATAAATAATCCATGGCTAATTTTTACAAAGGAAAAAAATTTCTTTATAACATCAAAACTTAAAACCTATTTTTAAATTTTTATTTTATTTTATTTTGGAGACAGGGTCTCTCTCTGTTGCCCAGGCTGGAGTGTAGTGGCACAACCATTGCTCACTGCAGCCTAGAACTAATGGGTACAAGCAGTTCTCCTGCCTCAGCCTCCTGTGTAGCTGGGACCACAGGCACGCACCACCGCATTTGGCTAATGTTTTAATTTTTATTTTGTAGAGACGGGGTCTCACCATGTTGCTCAGGCTGGTCTTGAACTCCTGTAATTCAGCGATCCTCTCACCTCAGCCTCCCAAACTGTTAGGATTACAAACACGAGCTACTGTACCTAACCTCAGTACTCATTTTAAGTAAATCAATGTGCATGTCAACCTGCAGCTACCTTCCAAATATGATTGGTAGTCATTTGAAAAGTGAGAGGAGCTCCATCAGAGTCATTTGGAAAGTGAGAGGAGCTCCAGGCTCCAGGAACAGGTGTGTTACTGCTTTCAAAATCCCCTTCAGCAGCCGTATTCATTGTGTGGCAGTCAGGAAATGAAACTTTGGGCATTGGACATCCTAACCTGATAGTTGATTGGAGGTTTTGACTTGATGTGTACCAAACTATACTTTTTCTCATTTAAAATATGCTCTTCTCCTTCACGTTAGGAGGCTGAGGCAGGCAGATCACTTCAGCCCAGGAGTTTTGTTTTGTTTTGTTTTTTGAGATGGAGTCTTGCTCTGTTGCCAGGCTGGAGTGCAGTAGCGTGATCTCGGCTTACTGCAACCTCTGCCTCCTGGGTTCAAGTGATTCTTCCGCCTCAGCCTCCCGAGTAGCTGGGACCATAGGCACGTGCCACAATGCCTGACAATTTTTTGTATTTTCAGTAGACATGGGGTTTCAACATGTTGGCCAGGATGGTCTCGATCTCTTGACCTCGTGATCCGCCCACCTTGGCCTCCCAAAGTGCTGGGATTACAGGCATGAGCCACCGCGCCTAGCCGAGCCCAGGAGTTTTATAAAGACCTCATCTCTACAAAAAATACAAAAATTAGCTGGGTGTGGTGGTGCATGATTGTGGTCCCAGCTACTCTGGAGGCTGAGGTGGGAGCATCACTTGATCCCAGGCAGTCAAGGCTGCAGTGAGCTGTGATTGCACCACTGCACTCCAGCCTGGGTGACAGAGGGAAACTCTATCTCAGAATAAAAATAAAAACAAAATGAAATGAAATACACTGATCTTTTGGGGTACATGGGGGATTGGTTCCAAGATACCCATGTATACCCAAATTCACACACACTCCAATTCACAGTTGGCCATGTGGAACTGGCATGCACAAAAGGTTTGATGCTAGGTTGAAATATATCCTCATATAAGTGGACCCATGCAGGTCAGACCCGCATGGTTCATGAGTCAACTGTATTTGGAAACGGACTCTCGGTGTTTTATGCGGAAAATCTATTTTTCAGGAATGGATTCCTGACATTTGGCAAGAAAGCCTACATGAGGAGAAAAGATCCTCACAGAGTCCTTAAAAAAAAAAAAAAAAAAAAAAAGAGGAGAAAAGAAATAGCTAATAGCAGCATAATGTCTGAGTTGATTTCATTATTTGTTAAGTAGGAAGAATGACAATACCTACCTCATAAAATTTCAGGAATTAAAATAAGGAATGTGTGCCTGGGATCAGTGATTTCTGTAAATGTGAGTTGTTATTATGTATCCTAAGTGACTATTTTACTGATTTCTCAAATAGAATTTTTTAATGTTACCACTTATAGAAAACAAAAAATATTTGAGGATGCCTTGATGATCTATGGATGGATGTCATACCTGTAACGTAAATAGAATTCAGCTGTCCTCTTGACTTCTGCATTTAGTTAACTCTGGGGCACAGAATTACCTTGAATCATTTTAACCAGTTTCTTCTCATTATGTGCATGCTGAGGAGACAGAAGGAAAAGGAAAGAAGAAAAAGAAAGGGAACCCAGTTTACAATAATTGAGGTCAAATTGCTGGTAGAGTTAAGAAATTATGATTGAACCTGAATGTGGATGAAATTATTAACAAAAGCTTCAAGAGTCGTTCAATTTAATGATTCTTTCATAATCAGAAACCACCATTTTAAGTAAATTTGCAACCTGTAAATTATATGTTAAATGAATGACTTTCTTTTTGCCTTACCACACTGCTAAGGGAGACAGCTGCTTACTTAGGGCAAGGTCAAGAAAAACATTTGTTTAATACTTTCTTCATAACTATATCTTTATTTGGTTTCAGATTTGTTACATAGAAGGGCAATTTAACAAGTGAAATGCTCATTTTTTCCCATATTTTAATGCTATAATACAGAGAACAATAACATATCAATTAACTTTAATTACCCTCTGGCTTGCTACCTCAGATCTCTGCCATGTAAGCAGTGTGCTTTTATGAATAGCCTCCTGACAATGAAAACCTCGAGAGGTCGATAACTCCTTTCACAATTTCTGTCCAGGGTCTCGCAAAAAAAAATCATTTAATATATTCTGTGTGTTGCCTTATCCCTCCAATATTCTCAGAAGTCAGAATCGTATCATTTATAAGTGGGTATTAAAGATAGATTTGTGCAGTCAAGAATGGAAAAGATCCAACCACAGTGAAGTGAACTCTCACTGCAATGAACTCCTAAGTTTGCACTAAACTGAGATGCAAAAGTAAGAGGTTTCCTGTGTGTCACGTTTACAAAGCCTAAGCAGCTGGGAGGTAGCCCTGAACTGTGAGAGTAAGAATGATACTGGCCTTTCATTCTCACTCTCAGAGTTCATGCCTTCCAAGCTAATTCACCTGGCATGCCCACACAATAACTTTTTGTAAAATCTAAAACACCGTGCATTTATCCAGATTTAAAATATCACATACTGGTAATTCTAGCTCCTCTGACGGAATCTTTATTCAGTGTTAGACAGAGGATTAACCCTCTGTCTGATGGACTTTTCCAAGATAGTGATTTCTCTGGATTAGTGAGTCCTGAGATGTCTTACATGGTCAACTGGCCATCAGAGAGCATCCAGGCAGCAGGGGTCAGCTAGGTCATACATCACTATGTGTGCCCCACTGATTCTTCCCCGCCTTGCTTCCCTTTCCCCTCACCCTTGCAGTTCATGGATTCTACTCGCCAAACACAATATTGGCAATCAATCAGTCCAGCAATAAAATACCAGAGTCAAAACATGTTTCCTGAAACCTTCTATTTATAATAAATACTAAAACTAGGCCAGGCATGGAGGCTCATGCTTGTAATCCCAGTACTTTGGGAGGTTGAGGCAGTGGATCACTTGAGGTCAGGAGTTTGAAACCAGTCTGGCCAACATGGTGAAACCCTATGTCTAATAAAAATACAAAAGTTAGCTGGGTGTGGTGGCAGGTGCCTGTAATCCCAGCTACTCGGGAGGCTGAGGCAGGAGAATCACTTGAACCCAGGAGACGGAGGTTGCAGTGAGCTGAGATAGTGCCACTGCACTCCAGCCTAGGTGACAGAAGGAGACTCCATCTCAAAAATAAATAAATAAATACATGCATACATGATATAACTAACATGGCTTTTGTATGAGATAAGAGGGGTTCATTAAAACAGAACAAGCCCTGAGATAATGGTCATATAAATTAGGTCTGTATGGGCGCCTTCGACACCCAACCTTCCACACTCCCATTCTCTGGTACTTTCCAATTTTTACTGAATGCCTAGTTTGTAGGGACCTAGTGAAGTCATTGTGCCTCTAACTGTCCCAGAATTCATAACTGAGGTACACACATTGCTAACTTTATACACATTAACAATGCAATGTGTTACCCTTCCCGTGGCATTACATTTTTTAGAAATAACTTATAGAAAGGACAATGATAAACCCTAATGAATTCACTTTTTCTAATAGTAACATTAGGAATGAATTCATTTGTAATAGTAACATTTCAGACAAATCTATGGGACATAAATTGCTGTGGAAATAAGTTTGCCAGAATAAAACTTTTTGGATGCCATTAAATCATACGTAGTTGACAAAAAATTCAGGATCCAGATTCCATCAGACCTGGGCTTGAATGGCAGCTTTGCTCTTTATAGGCTGTGAAACATTACATGTCTCTCATCTCTGTGTCTCATCTGTAAAGTGGGGAAAATAATAATACCTACCTCATAGGTTCATGATATGATTAAATGAACTCTTACATGTAAAGTCCTTACCAGCATAAGCGGTGTGTTGATACTCTGCAAAGGTCCCACAGTAAAGTGGAGGAACAGGCTTACTTCACAGGGCAGTGTGAGCAGTTCTATCACAGGAGGAGGTGAAAATGCTAAAGGAGCAAGGAAGAGGGTTGGGCTAACTTCTTTACCATGTTTGAGAAACTATTTTATTATCAACTTCTGTTATCAACATCAAGGTAATGACTCATGAAACTCAGCCTCTTTATTAAGACACTTGATGTAAAAATTGTTCTTAAAAATCTGCAAAATCATTATTTAAAGTCACCAACTCAAGTGTAGGAGCCACTGCTAAAATTATTCAGTGCTATAGGCTTTCTTATGCTTTGTAAACAGTCATTTGTTATGTTCATTGGAAATTAAAATATCAAGTTATCAGCAAGAAGAGTTCATGCACAAGTGGTGATTTTGATGACTCTGAGCTATAGAAATCATTCAGATGTTAAGCAATTTTATGTTTCAGATATAAAATTGGCTTAAAAGTGAAACATGATGCACAGAAAATGTCTACAGTCTTAATATTTATGTGCTATTTTATAGGACGTAGTGATAGAATACCTATGATTTGGTGGTGTTCTTTTATTCTTCTCAACAAGATCTTATCCTTGCTCCTTCTTTGAGCATAAGCCATTAAAGAGGAGTGAAATTGCCTCTTTGGTATTCTGAGCAAATTTGTTGGGTGTGGGAGGAGAACTTTTGGCAAAATAAGTATCTGTCACATAACCAGCCTAACATCTTCTATGTGAACATCTGTATCCCACAAGATGGGCGGGGTTGCACCACAGCAACAGACACCCCAAACCCTTTGGCTACAAGTTCATCTCAGGTCAGCTGGAGGCTCTGCTTGACTTGTACTCACTCCAGAATGCAGGCTGATGGAATGAGTGCTGTCCCCAGCATTGCCACTCACTGACAAATGAAAAGAAATTGGTGAAAGGTGTCCAACCACGCACTGGCTCTTAAGGTTTCAACTCAAATTTCAGTGGCTGAAGTAAATCTCATAGCCACATCCACCCTTGATGAAGCAAGGAAGAGATGTTTTACCAGGTCCTGGAAGGAAGAGAAGTGGAAAAAAATTAGTAAACAGCCTCATGACTGCAATAATAAGTGACCTTTTCTTTGTTCTTTTCTTGTTCTTTGTTTATGAGCTCATTTTCTCTGATAGGACCAGAAGACATGTACCTAATCTAGGATCATTATTATGAAAGAAGCAAAGAATACCAGATAAAGTGATTTTTTAAAAATTAAGAGCAATAAAGCCATGGTATTATCAGCTGGCACTCACATGTGGATTTTCTCTATGCCTTCTTCCTAGGTATCTATTGCTGCATAATAAACCACCTCAAAACATAGTAATTGAAATAAGCACCATTAACTTGCTCACAGTTCTGCATGTTGGGTTGGGCTGAGCTGGTGATTCTTCTCTAGGACCAGCTAGGCTGACTCACGCAGTTGCAGTCATGTGGTGCAGGAACAGTTGGAAGGTCCACCATGGGCTCACTCACCTCTCTGGCACTTGACCTTAGCTGCTGTCTGGGTTTCTTTCTCCCCAAGGATCTTTCTTCCTCATGGAGTGCAACCCAGGGCACTTTATACAGTAACCTCAGAGAAATAAGAGGTAGAGAGTGAAAGTCAAAAGCCTTCTGGAGGAGAAGCTATGATGTCATACAACTTCACTTTCCCTACATTTTGTTCACCAAATCCAGTACAGGGCCCATCCTGTTCAAGGGAGTGAAAATATTCTTGATGGGAGGAGCAGCAGCTTCACATGGCAGAAGAAGGAGATCCAGGGATAGAAGGAAGTGCTGTGTCTACCTTTGCAAATGGTCTAACATGCCTGCAGAGGATGGGATGATCCCTGGTTTCAGGGTCTGCCCTGAGAATGCATACCCAGCCCAGAAAATATAGCATGGTATTCCAGAGATTTCCCAACACCTTTGCTTGTGTTACAAATGGACCACAGCCTGGAAAAATAACTGAAAATGCATTTTCCATTTGTGAGAAGTGCAGAGATTTTCCTTTTCCTGTGTCTTGCCCAACAGCAGAGGACTCCATCCCAGCAGCTCTCTCTGCCTGCCTGGGGAGCACCCAACGTGAGCCACCTGCACTTCGCAGTCTCTGATTGTTTTTATTTTGAAATAATAGTGTTACCTTGAAAATTCAGTCTAAGTAGAGTGGGAATAAAACCATCTACACCAATACAAGCAGTGGCCAATGTCACCCATTTCAGGGATTTTTACTTTGGACATTTACTTGTTAGGGTCTACATAAGCAACAGCAATGTGAATAACCAAACTCGTCAGTTTTTCTGTGATGTCATGTGATGGAGAAAAGGGAAGCCAAAGCCAACTTTGCAGATCTTTGCCAACTGAGCTCGTTTGATCTATGGTTCTGCCACAGTTTGGTAAATTGAAGAATAAGGAGGGTGGAGCCAGGCTAGGTGTGAAGAAGGCTGCAGCAGCAGAGGGGACAGTGTGCATGGAGGCCCTCATGTAGGAACAGGACAGCATGATTAAAGAGCAAGAAAAGGCAAGTGTGGCTGGAGAGCATGGGGCCAATGGGGAGAGACAGGAGCTGAGGACAGGAAGGTGGATAGAGACTGTGTTGGTCCATTTTTGCATTGCTATTAAGGGATACCTGAGACTAATTTATATAAGAAAATTCATCTAAGATAATTTATTAAGAAAAGAGAATTAGTTGGCTCATGGTTTTCAGGCTGCACAAGCATGGCTCCAGCATCTGCTTCTGATGAGGGCCTCAGGAAAGTTACAGTCATGGTGAAAGGGCAAGTGGACCCTGAATGTCACATGGTGAGAGCAGAGCAACAGAGAGAGAGAGAGAGAGAGAGAGAGAGAGAGAGAGAGAGAGAGAGCTGGAAGATGTCACCTCTTTTAAACAAAAAGATCTCATGAGAACTCAGAGCAAGAACTCACTCATTACCATGGGAATGGAGCTCAGCCATTCATGGGGGATCTGTACCTGTGGTCCAACACCTGCCACTCAGCCCCACCTGTAACGTTGGAGGTCCCATTTCAACATGGGATTTGAAGGGAACAAATATCCTGAGCATATTAGGGGCCATTCAAACAGGTTTGGATTTGGAAAAGACTTTAACTAGAAAATGACATAATCAGAGACGCATTTAAAGATCACTGTACGTGTTGTGTGAAAAATAGAAAATTGGACCAGGGCCAAGACAGAAGCAGAACAGTTCTGTAGTATGGAATCTAATGTAGAGATGCTGGTGCCTACACCTAGACAGGCGGCTGAATCTCCAGGACTTTACGACAAAATAAATGTGGGGTGAGAGGAAGAGAAGGCATTAACATTTCCCTACAAGAGAAACATGGAGATCTTATCTGACTCCAGTGGCTAATTAAGAACCAAGCCCAGACATTTTCTAAGGAGAGTCCACATTCCTAATCTTCTGAGGCAGTGAGGAGTTTACAAATTGGGTTGTTTTCACCTGAGGAGTGCTTAACATATAGGGTGCAGGAAGAAAATATTAGAACTGCTATACATAGTATTTTACTAAAAGCATAAGAAGACAAGCTCTTTTAATGTTTGATGTTGAGATTGATAGTAATATGCTATCAATACTCACAAAGGGAACTATGTGTGAACAAATTTTTTTATTGATGGGGTGCAATACATTTTCTATTGCTGCATAACAAAATACCACAAACATAACAGCTCAAAACATACCCATTTAATGGCTCACAGTTTTGTAGGGCATAATCCTGAGCATAAGTGAGCTGGGTTCTCTGATAGGGGGTCTCAATAGGTTGAAATCAGAGTTAGCCAGCTGTACTCACATCTACAGACTTAACTAGGGAGACAAATACTTCCAACCTCCCCCTCATCTTTGGGAGAATCCATGTTTTTATGGTCGTAGGACCTCAGTTCTCAGTCCAACATCCTGATGTCTGTTAGATGGAGACAACCTTTAGCTCCTAGAGGCTGATCTCAGCTCCTTGCTAATCTCCATTATAGGCTCTCTCATAGTTCCAATTTCTTTTTTTAGGAAGGACCCCGTTCTTTTTAAAGACTCATCTGATTAGACCAGGCCCACCCAAGACATTCTTCCTTTTTATCAATTCAAAGTCAGCTAACTTGGTGACCTTAATTGCATCTGCAAAATTCCTCCTACCTTGCTATATAACAAAATCTAATCATCATATTCACAGTCCCACTAAGTCAAGGGAATAGGATTACACAGGACCTGTATACTGGGGGGACAGGAATCTTGCGGCTCATTTCCAAAGGTTGCCTACCACAGGTGCATTTCCAAAAAGTGTGACATTCACTGATCTAGTGTATCAACTTTGTTGCTATTTTTTAGAGCCTAACATTTATAATCATGTAGGAGTTGGGGAGAAGAGCAATTTCTAAAACCATTAGACCACAAAAAAAGCATAGAACTTTTTTAGAGTAAGATATATCTATTGATATTACACAAATCCAGGTTGTTACCACTAGGAGTGTGAGGTGCCATGTATTAGTCTGTTTTCACACTGCTATAAAGAACTACCTGAGACAGGGTAATTTATGAAGAAAAGAGGTTTAATTGACTCACAATTTCACATGGCTGGGGAGGCCTCAGGAAACTTATAATCATGGCAGAAGGCAAAGGGGAGGCAGGTACTTCTTACATGGTGGCAGGAGAGGGACAGCAGATTGGGGAAATGCCATGCTTTAAAACCATCAGATCTCCTGAGAACTCAGTCACTATCACAAGAACAGCATGGAGGAAATCCACCTCCATGATCCAGTCACCTCCCACCAGGTCCCTCCCCTGACATTTGGGGATTACAATTCCAGATGAAATGTGGGTTGGGACACAGAGCCAAACCACATCATGTGAGTATATTTTCCATCATAAAAATAGACCCCTGCATGCTACACCAACTGCCTGAAGCTTCTAAAAGAGCTTTGAAAATATTAAGTAAACTAATTTTTGATATTCTGATTCCAGGGTTCCAGTACACAGAAATATGAGAAAATGGTATGAGATCTATGTTGTAATGGAAAGCCAGAATATTTTTTAAAAAGTTATACATGAGTAACATGATTTTTAGCTTCATCGTCATAGGATCTACGTTGTACCTCAGTATGTATCATGCATGACCCCCACTTCAGTAGATGTTTACCTGGCGTAGTATAACTTACTTGGGTTCACTGCATTCTTGGACTTACCTCTCTGATTCCCTGAGTGTTGTCTTACTGAGAGCCCTTCCATTTTAAAGGAGGCAGTTCAGAATATGACTGCACTGAGCCACAGTGCGCACCCTTTTAAGTTGGAAATCTTAAACCAAACAAAACAACTTCAGTAGAATAAATCTTCAGCAGTAGTCCTGTAACCGATTAACATAAGTGTCATCTTGGGTTTGTCATGTTTCCTTGACTTAAAGAAGTAGAGTGCTAAGTAACAACTTTAGATGAGGATTTTTTTCATGACAAACATGCTCTCAGATTCCTGTTTGAGATTTGATTGTCCTTCCAGAAGTAGCCCAATTTCTTTTCCCTGGGGAGAACTTCAGAAGGAGCCCACTCCACTTACACCACATGTATATTAATCTCATATGGTTGTTGAGGACAAAGGCTATGCAGTTATTGCTCTGTGAATTCCCTCAGCAACAAACTTGCAACAGTAGCCTCATAGGAAATGTTGTTGATTCATTGATCAATATTTTAAAATTCAAAGGCAAATTATCTGAGAAAAACCACCAAAGATAAGAAGGCTTATGTAGTCTGTGGTTGAAAGGCAGGGTAAATAACCTTTATTTTAGCAGCTATTCTAGATCGTTTGGTACAAATGAACTGCAGTACACACGAGGACTTGTATATTTGGGTAATAGTGCACCTGCCATTGAATTTTTTCTTTGTTTGTAGTCAGGTGCAAATGTGTCCCTGGAGGAGTCATACTCCTAAACATGGAGGATGCTTCCAGAAATATTATGGTTTCTGATGTTTTTCCAGACAATATTCTAAATGACCCTGAGCCCTAAATGAGAATTATCAAGTTGTTATAGTCCAGAACTAATCTGAAAGATCTCTCTTCATCTGATTTCATCTAGAGCCTGAGGGTTATGACTACTTGGAGATATTTGAGAATAAAGGCATTCTATAGACTTAGAACCAATGTCTGAAGGCACTACTAATATATCCATTTTCTCAAAAGATTCCAAAGATACTCTGAAGTGGATTTTGGGAATTTATGTCTGGGGTGCTTTAGCACATGGGGCATAAATTTGGTTCAGTAACATTTGTTCTCACATGCAACCAGGGACACTAAAAAAATTCATGTCATCCACTGAGGGGCAACAAACTAATGTTCTTTATCAATTCCTTTGTGTAATATGCTGCTTTCTATTTAAGGTCATGCTGCCGTGTTATTCAGGGGAAGTAAAAAAGATATTCCCTTTTACTTTCTGCCATATTTGTGGTTTGCTCTTAAGAGAATAACATTACTTCCATCTTCACTTCAGCCACATCAGTAGCCTCAGTCTAACACATCCGTGGTAGGTAGCATTTGGCAGTGGTCTCATTCAGCTAACAAATATTCTGTCTTGTCAAAATTTAGAATGCCTGATGTTTGGAGGAGCTATAAACCTTATTTACATATTTGCCTTTGCCAACTGTAAATTTCCCTTTTATCGTTCTTGGCCTTATGGGGCTGTAAACATTTGCCATTTTCTCGTTGAAAGTTCACCCTGAGTAAGAAATATTGAAGTCACAAATGTGGCCTTCTTTCTTTAATCCTTTGAAAAACATTCAGCCTCTCCAGTGGATCTGTTTTCAATGTACATATCTGTTTGATTCTTTTATTTTTTAATTTTTTTTTTGCAAGAGTCTTTATTTCCTTTGTAGCCATTTATCATCGAGGGGAAAGGTGTGAAACACTTTTTTTTCACACAACATACCTTGCAATTGCAAACCATATGTTATCTGTTTTCCTATGTATTTTGTATTGCTAGTACCATATGTCTCAAGTGATTGATCTTACTGCTGTGAGGTAGCTAAGGATACATATATTTTAAGTCTCTCTTGTAGGAAATAAGATATCCCTCTGTTGCTCTTTCAGATTAATATGCTAAAAGCCTCTGCTCATATCTTATGGATGATCCATAATTTACATCAAAATTTCAATCACTTTAAATTAATATAACCATTTCCTTAATGAATCAAGTTACTAGAATCTGCTCTGATTTTCACAAAACAATTCAGTCATGGCTGTTTGCAGTTTTTTGGTTAGCATGAAATCTGAGTTTTCACAGCATTTTTCATTTTAGTTTTTGAAATTAATTAATAAATTACTTGTATTATTGTAAAATAAGTATCCTCCATATACCGTTTTATGAAAAACATATTCTATAGTCATCATCAACATATCTGTAGTCATTATCATCCTTTTTTTCATCTGTTATGGGATTTCATAAGAAACAGGAAAAAGAAAAATATATGTATTCTACTAACAGACTTACATAAATATTGTGAAAGCTCTCTCTGAAAACATGAGGTTGTTTATTTCTTATTTGTCCCCATGAGATTTACAAGAGTAAGTCACATTAATTCTAATGGGATTTAGCCGTCAAAATTTTCTCTGCATCAGCAGCAGAAGGGAGGTATGTGAGCACAGCAAATGAGAAAGTTGAAAAATGAATGCTCGTGACCTAAATTTTTTATCGTAATTGTTACATAATTAATATTGCACCTTAATACTAGTTCACCTCATTATGGGTATAAATATCTGGTATGTATTTACTCTGTAGTGAAAATAAACACTGATGTGCTAATCATAGCTAAATATAGGATTGAAAAACTAATCAGTCTTCATGAGAAACATCAGTAGTTGGTTTTCATCAAATGATCAAGTTGGTGAAAAAAGGGTATCCCAATGCATGCTAACCTGACATAGAAAAAAGGATTCGATGCAGTTCAGCCGAGATGGCCACAGGTGAACAAGGGTCTTACCTAAGTGGGAAGCGTGGGCTCCGCCATACTGATCCCCAGGAAGCTTGTTAGAGGATCTCTTCCCTAAGACAGTGGTTGTCAAACTTGGCTCAGGGAGCCACCGAGCTACCTTGGAAACTTCTACAGGCTGAGAGGAGCAGACAGGACAAAGGCCTACGACTTTTGCTTTCAACCTGGGGTGATGCTTCTCCTTTTACACATTTACATACATATTAGCTTTCTTTGCAGAGCTTTTAAAAAACTGTTACAGAGAATGGTAATAGCATAGGCCTCTGGAGGGAGTCAGGACTTCCTCACATAGATAAAAATCAAGAGAGAAGCCCACAGCCAAGAACTGAATGGACTTGGCCATTCCTGTGACAACTGGGGGGAAATTACATGATGGGCTTCCTCTTCCCTGCTAACATATAGATACACATATGCTGTATGTAAATAGACATACACATATGTGTGTGTGTGTGTCTGTGTGTGTATATGTATATGTATGTGGAGGGAAAGAGAGAGAAACCTCAGTTTTTGCTTTAAGGCCTTCAGCTGATTGGTGAAGCCCACCCATATTATACAGGGTAATAATCTACTTTATTTTAAATCAACTGATCACAAATGTTAATCACATCTACAAAATACCTTCATAACAACCTCTAGACTAGTGTTTTTCCCAACAACCGGACACCACATTCTACCCTCTCTTGGACACACAAAACAAATCATCACTTCACTATGTCATGACAGGTTCTTTTCTTCCTCTCTTGTGCCTGGCCAATCCACCAGCCGTTACTCTTGGCATTGCCTTCCAGATGTACCCACGCTCCACCCACTTCTCCCCACGTCTACTGCAGCCCCTCGGTGCAAGCGCCCATCGTATCTTCCTGGATTATTAGAATAGCATCTTGACAGTTCGGTTTTCTGCTTTTCCCTCTTTGGTTTATCCTCAACTCAGCAACCAAAGTAATCCTGTTGGCTGAGTGAATCGTGTCACTGCTCTTCTGTTTAGAGCCCCTGATGGCTTCCCATCACCCTTAGATTAAAAGCCAAACTACTGACAACGCTATCATGCCATGCTTCCTTTACACTTCCCCATGACCTCTATGACCTTGGCCCCTACCCACTCTGGGTTACACCACTCCAGCCATTCTGCTTCGCTTGATGTTCCTGGGAAACTTGTACTTACACAGATCGCACATTGGGTTCCCTCTTTCTAAAAGGGCTTTCTCACTAGATACCCACATGGCTTGCCCTCTGCCACCTTCAAGTCTCTACACAAAGACCACTTTTCCATCAAGACCTTCATGACCACTATAGGAAACTGTGAAACTCCCTCATTCCCAGCAACTGCTATTCTTTTTTCCTCTGAAAAATTAGTTGTAATTATTCTATAGTTTCTATAACAACAACAAAAAAAGTCAGTGTTTTATCAAAATAGAAATGTATTTCTTATTTATGTGAGTGTTCCTGATTCACGACAACCTTCCTCCGTGTGGTGGTTAAGAAACAAAACACGTCTTTTGGCTCCATCTCAACTCCAGGATGTGAAGTCCAGTGCGTTCAGCACATGGGTGGGGAATGAGCAGATGGAAAGTTACATCCACATCTTAAGCCAGAAAATGACACACGTCACTTCTATCCATGTGACAGTGGCAAAACTTGTGCAGTGTTCCTATTCAGACATGAATAAGACCAGGAAACATAGTCCCTGGATGAGCCCGTATCCTTCCTGTAACATCTTCACAGCATGAGAGGAAAAGCAAAGACTTTGGTGGAGCATTGACAAGGCTCCACCCTCCTAATTACAATCACAGTAGGGGTTAGAATCTGAACATATAAATGTTGGAGGGACACAAACATTGTCCATAATAAGCGCTTACCAATTCTAATGTGATAAATTTGTAATCGTTTATTGTTTTGTTGCTGTCTGTCACTCCCACTAAAATCTATGGCCCATGTGACATGCATTTTTGTTCATTTCAGTCACTGATATATTCTCAGAGCTTATAACAGAAATAATTTCTGAGTGAAAAAATGAGTAAATGGGTGGATAGATGCATGGGAATGACGGTGTGTCCTGACCAGCTGCGGTTCTTCAGTAGAAAGTGTTTGGACCACACACAGACATTTTCTTGGCAAAGAGGAAGGGAAAAGTAAGACGAGAGACCATCTACAGGACACACCTTCCCTTGGTGACTTTATCCTATTCTCTTTACCTAGAAATTGAGCTTTATTATTATGTAACTTTTAAAAATTGGTTTATTCAAAATCAAGACATGGTTATCATTCTACTTAAACTGGTGATTGGTAATAGAACCTACTTATCTCACACAGATTAGCATAGTGTCTAATTGAGAGGCACACTGAAAATGTTGGCCAAATAAGTAATTAAATCACAAATAAGAGGGCATCAGGTTAGGTTTCCTTCAGCATAAGCACTAGAACTCATTCATATTCATTCTTCAGCAAGCACATACGGATAAGGCTGTGAAAGTTTTGAAGTTGTGGTTACATAGAAAAATACTTAATGCCCACCTCCCCCCACCCCAGTGTTTGGTGATCACCCAGTATTTCTTTTAAGAAGAATAAAAATTACTAATGTCAACATTTCCGTGTTCCTGCTCTCACCAGTATAGAATGTTCCATCTGTGGAACAAATCCAACTCAGAGATTGAAATCCTAAAGTCCAAGGATCATCTGTCTGAACGTTTTCACTCTTTAGAACCTTAAAAATTAATTATGAGAACAGAGAGATTTGCTCTTTTATGCTACTGTACTCCATTTTCTCTACCATAAAAACACAAACTTTCTTGGAAAACATAATACATCAATTGTAATGATCATCATAGTTTGAGATAGAGGGCTTTGTTTAAATGTTACTTTCCTGAAAATCATCATATATTAAAAATGCAAATATATATATTCCAGAGTGTCTTTAAATCAGCAGAGATGCACCTGCATATTTTGGTCTCATATATGAAAAAGGGCAATTAGCTTCTAAATTAACACATCCATGTATTAATAACTGACATTTAGTAGTAGCCCAAAGGTCATATTGAAAGATTCTGTTCATGCATGAAACCGCAAAACTCACTCTAATCATGCTGTACATAATGGATTCACAGATTATCTAACTGGACAAATTGTTAAAGGGTGGCCTGGAAATTCATTTTATTCTGCATTTTTTTACTGTTTGCAAATACTTTAGGTATATTCCTGTCATCACTTGTCTTTGTCATAGTCCATGAATCTGACATAGCAGAAAGTTCTTCTGGACTCTAGTTAGATACCAAGACCAAAAAGCTATGGGAAATGATGGACTGAGAAATGCCGTAGGCACAGCAAAAGGGTAATGAACCATAATAACCCAAATGAAATAGCAGGCACGTCATGGCATATTGAATTCAGAGCTATTTTATTTATTTGTTGATTATTTGTTTTGTACAACTACATCAAGCCCACCGACTCATAGTTGGTTACATAAATAGGCATCTCATGGTGACCATCCAAATGCAGCCAAGGTAGCTCCACCCTCTGCAGCACTATGTCACCATCATCCCATGACAGTATCCTGTTAATATCCCCACCACCCCCAGAGTGGGGCCCTTCCCTTAGCTACTGTGGCACTACACACTCTTGATTTTGTTCCTACCTCTCAGCCAAGGAGATCCACCCCAACAGGTGAACTCCTGCCAGTAAGGCTGAGGGGTGCACAGCCACTACATGTGTTGGCGTATGGGCTTGATAAGGACTGTGCCATGTGCAGTTTACAATGCCGTGTCTCCTTGCCATTTATTTTGTGATGCAGTGAATACATTTTTCTCCATAATAATTGGCAAATTATTTTTATTATTATTATAAATTATTATTTCCCAAGTGTGTCAGCCGCATCCTGGTGGTACACAGATAGCACTTACCAAAAGGAGAAGCTAAAGACAATTGAATGAACAGGTAGGCAGGGTTAAGGGACACCAAGATGAAGAGGCTTTAGTGAGTTATCTGGACCACCAGCAGCATCACCTGGGAAACTGATAGAAATGCCGGTCCTCAGCCCCTACTCCAGACCTACTGGACCTCAAACTCTGGAGATGGAAAACAGTAATCTATGCATCAACAAGCTCTCCAGGTGATTCTGATTGCAAGTTAGAGAACCACCGTCATAACAGATGATGGCACATCCTAGCGATAGAAGCAACTGGAAGGTACAAGGATTAAAAAAAAAATTGGTCATAGAAATTTAGCTTCTTCCAGATTTGACTCACAATTGCCAGTCACTGCTTTCATGCTGTAGGGATTGTTAGGGTGCTTTCCTACAGGCATCTATTTACTTGCAAGCCATCCTTTTCCTTATACCTCCTCTACTACTTCTCTGAAGCTGTCTCAAATTATGTAAAGTTTCCAGGGCAACCCCTGAAGAATACTTAGTCATGATTTCCAGCAGGCCCGGCATTTTCCCCTGCTGCACCAGGTATTCCTGTTTACCCCTCTAGACGAGTTCCCTATCAATCTCCACTCAGCTGTCCGCACCCTGAGTCACCCAGACTCTGTGGCCATCCCATTCTTGAGTTTGACTGATGGGACGCACAGAAGGTAATGCCAGAGTAACAGCAGCAGGAGATCTGGCTTCCTCTCCACCCGGTTGACAATCTCTACCAAAAATCTTAGCTTTGGTTGGACAATGCTTTCCTCCAATTCTATGTCTTGCTAAATTTCTTTGACTAGTTTTTGACCACGCATGTAAAGAATTTCATAGAAACCATAACACAGAGCCCTATGTGGCACCAAGCTGCTTCTTTTGAAAAGGTGAACTATTTCTTCAAAAAAGACTAGCGCATGACAACATAAACTTGAAAAACTTATAATCACACAAGTGGCTATTTTCATTTCTAAGAGATTGTTTTATCAAAAGATTAAAACAAGACTTCCTTTATCTCCTGTTTCTTCAAAACATGTGAAAGTTTCTCTTTTTTCTATATTGGTACCAGTAACTGCATAAAAACAGTCTGCACATGAAAAGAATGTTACTTTTTTTGAACTTATCAGTGCTAGATGAGTTGGTTGATGGCTCTGTGTAGACAATTCTAATTGGACTAAGGACTTGGCTGTATCAAAACAGAACAGAGCTGCACAGGGAAGATGTACCCCGTCATGTACCCAGGTTCTAGAGCCCTGAGTCAAGGGTAGATAATTACAACATTAGTAAGATAACCAACTCATTCAGCTGAGCACCTCATAAAAGAATGTGCATGAAACACGGCCTTCAGTGAGTATACATTTGTGTAAGTGAATTACAGAAATGTCAAGGGTGGACTAGGCATGGTGGCTCATGCCTGTAATCCCAGCACTTTGGGAGGCTGAGGCAGACAGATCACTTGAGGTCAGAAATTTGAGATCAGCCTGGCCAACACGGTGAAATCCTGTCTCTACTAAAAATACAAAATTTAGCCAGGTGCGGTGGTGTGTGCCTGTAATCCTAGCTACTCAGGAGCCTGAGACAGGAGAATTGCTTGAACCCAGGAGGTGGGGGTTGCAGTGAGCCAAGATCGTGCCACTGCACTCTAGCCTGGGAGACAAAACAAGACTCCATCTCAAAAAAAAAAAAAAAAAAAAATCAAGGTTGAGCAAGGTATTCTGCATGTAAACAAAGACAAAGAGGCTAAAATTCAAAGACTTCTTTTTCTTGGTCCATAATGCCATAAAAGAGACATTTGCCACATTTCCAAGCAACTAGCCAATATTCCTTACCTGGAAGGTAGAGCCCATTATCGTTTCTGATTATAAACAGAAGAGGGAATATTCTCAAGATGCACCAGGTCATGAGGGAAAGAGGAGGACAGGGAGGGGAACGGTGATTGGTCAGTTCAGGGCAACAGGAGAAACTCAAGGGAACCACATTGCCAGGTCTCTAAACAGAATTCCTTGCAGAAAGGTAGAATGTCTTATCTAAAAAAATTAATATAAGGACATTTCACATGCATCTTCTGAAGGTGAAAAATAATCAGATTGATACCCCATGCTTCTGCAATCTTGTCTTTCTCTGCTTTCTCACCCACTTGTAGTTCCAAACTGTCTCATTCACGCCCTCCGCCTGTCCTGCCAAATTCAGGGGACCAAGACACAAAGTGGTTTCTCTGTGACCCCTACCTCCAATCTGTAATGTGTGGACTGATCTATTCCATCTTGCTTGCTTTCCCTTCTTGCATTTTTTTCTTTTTTTATGCTTATTACCCAGATTCTCACCCACAAAGGTGAGTTCAGGAACTGACTCCACCAGAAAGACTCCTTCTAGTCCAGTCTCTGTCTGTCTCCTCTCTGATTTTAAAAAGCCCTGGAATGTAGCTAAAGGAAGAGACATCTCTACTTAGAGGGTCACTGAGAGGAAAGCTTGAACAGGTGAATAAAAATGTCCCTTTGTAAAAAGGCTGGGAGAGGAGGAGGGCTGGGAAGACTCAAAAGGTTTGTTGAAGGTTGTCCCAGACCACTCACGTGGTGAAATAAACAGGCATTCGAGTAATTAATATTCTAAGCAGCTTCCTAAGTGAGGACAGTTTTGTAGAATAAAGTGTTTGCCAAAAATTGGTGAATGATGTAGATTGCAAAGGGTTTGCTTAAAATGGAAGATTCCTGGATGATCAAATTTTTCTAGAGTGAAAAATGAAATCTATTCCTTGAATCAAGAATCTCCGGTAGGGAGAAGGCATTAGAAGCTATTGGAAAACCTCTTTGGGAGATTACAGTTTTAGATCCAATTCTTCCACCTGGATCCTGCCTCTCCTCATTGCCAGCTATCAGCCTGTTTCCCAGGATTCTAATGGTTAGAGGGAAGACAGCAGCATGGCACCGCACTGTGGCCACCATTGAGAGCCTGGGCAGGGGTCCTGGGAACTCAGGGGGAGAAATCTGAGGCTGGGACTCCATGAGAGCTCCAGTTTCCACCGTCACAGGCTTTTGCTGTGGAGGGACATTTGGTCCCTGGTCATCTCACCCTTTTAACAGGACAACAGTCAAATTTCTCATTTATTCTCAAGCTTATTATAAAACTTGGGTTACCCTTTACTATTGTTGAAGGAGAAATGCTTAAAAGTATGTGGAAGGGAGTGATGGAACCTCTCAAAAAACTCACATTGCAATAAATCTTCAGCTAGGTGGAACTCGTCCAAGTGATATGAAGGAACTGTAGAATGAAGTAGCTGTGCTACTAACAAAAATATGTAATTTATCATTTAAAACAGCCACCGAACTGGAACACTGGAAGACTGCCAAGGTGATACCCATCTTTTTAATGGGACCAAAGGTGATCTCAGAAATTATACATCTGTGAGTTTCACATTGACACTAAAAAAAAAAAAAAAAAAAAAAAAAATGTCTTTACAATTAACGTGATCTCCCATCTAGCCTGGCACATCTCTCTTTTTTTTTTTTAATTGCTTCGACAACCTAAATTTTCATTAGGTCTAGAAAGCTGGCCTGAGTGCTGCCCACATGATCTTTCACAGGATCGGCTTGCATGCACACACCCAATAGAGGTCCAGCTCCTTGCAGGTGCAGGCAAACTATGGGCATGCACATTTGTATATTAAACCCTCCAATGCATGCAAAGCTCTGAGTACAGCATACCCGGTGCAGCACGAAGATAAAACTTGGGATGTTAGGTATTGCTGTGGTTTTGTTGTTGTGGTGGTTATGAATCATACACACAAACATTAAAAGATACATGAGCCATTATATGAGCCTGCTCACATTTACCTTCCTTTTCTTTAGTTCTTATTTTTGCCATTATCAGCACTTCCTTCTTTTAGCCTATATGGAGGACATGGAAGTTTTATCTTGAGAACAAAAGACAGGACTAGTGGGTCACAGGATCTAAGAATCTAGAGAAATTGCTGCCTCACGGAGTGCGGTGATCTGAAGGGACGAAAGTTAAAACAAGGGGAAGCTGTTTTGACAGAGTTTTGTGGAAAGAAAGAAATGGAAGCAGCTAAAATGATTTCTAAGATCAAGGGGCAAGAAGCATTCTTCTGCAGCTCATTGTTTTACTCAGCCCAAACCTAAGAAGGGGAGAGAATTCATATTTCATAAGCTTAATATTATTTTCTTAGTTCTCTCAGATATAGGAGGGAAAACGTGTATCTGCAATATGTAGAATAATATTAGACCATATTAATTTTAAAAATGTAGCAAAAGGGTACAATATGTGTGATATTCTCATGTACATCTGTTGTGTGCTCACACTTTGATCCTGTACTAAGGTAAAGAGCATCAACTCTTGCCCTATTCAGTCCCCTAAAGACCCCAGGGGGAAGGGCATTATCTATATTTTAATGATGCTGTTTAAATAGAGGCTCCCAAGTGAAGTGTCCAGTGCTGGACCGCAACAGGAAACAGTTGGGATTAGGACCCAAGCACTTCAGACTCTGGGACCCACACCTTTTCTATTATTTCCCCCTGCCTCCCCTAAGTACAATATGAGCAGAATCACAGTTTTTATAATGCTTTATGAATTTCCTGAGAACTATAGCATCAGTGAAAAAAAACTATCTAAAGACAATTTATTTAAACACTGAGAGGTCTTAGGATACATTTTTAGTACAATCAGCTAAGGAAACTGAGTCATACAGGCAAATCGGAAATTCTATTGTGAGTTAAATGGACAGGGAAATAACTCATTATTTTTAAATGACACATTTTCATCAGGAAAGATGGGTAAAGTGGCCCAAGAATGTCTAAGCAGAATGTAGATGCCGGCTGTAATGATGACTCACGAGACATACGGAATACTAAGTAACAATATTTGCTGATCACACATTTTTAGGATAAGTTCGGAAGAAGAAATATCATGAGTTTCCAAAGAACATGATGACAACTTAAGACCAAGCAACAACTTCACAGATAAATTAAATTTCACGTAGACAAGTGCAAAGCAACATATACATTGGATATATGTGTGTGAACATACACATTGATTTTGTTTGGTGGAACATTTAACAGTCCTGTATCCATGATGAATTCCAAATTATCTACAAAGCTCCCAAGACAAAGATAGAGGCATCAGTTTTGAGAATTGGGTAAAAATATCTGTTTCATGGCAGCAGCTACGGGAGGGAAAAGTGTGTACCTGCAATATGTAGAGTAATATTAGACCATATTAATTAAGAAGTGTAGCAAAAGGATGCAATATGTGTGGTATTCTCATGTATGGTTTTCTGAATCTGTTGTATGCTCACACTTCGATCCTATGTTTGCTTTTGTCACTCATTTCACAAATGAAACAGCCGCAAGATAAAACAACAACAAAACAGTCCAGAAATGTGTCATGAAATTTGCAAGAGCTGTGAAGGGGGAGTCACTCTGCAAGAAGAGAAATAGAGAAATAGGAGTGATGAATATAGAAATGGGGGCAAGGAAAAGGACACGCCGTGGGATGTGCTGTGGGAAATGAGGAATGGTGTTAAGAAAACAAGCTGATACCCTATTTTCTTTTCTTGGTTGCAAAGAAACACGAAGGCGCTCAGGGAAACCAAACGGCAGCAAATCTGAAGGGAGAGAGGGAAACAGATTCTGAACACAGTGTCTGTAATTCCATGGAGGTGCTTGTTTGGTTTTGGCTTGATTCAAACCTTTGGGGGAGGTTTCAGAAAAGGATTCCACATTGCTATGAGTTCTGGCAGTTTATTGTCAAGGATAAAATTACAAGGACGCTCAACTCAACTGCTTCAGGGCACACGCTGCTGATCACCAGCTGGGGACGGGGAGAAATGTCCCCCTGTAGTCCCGTGTTGCACAATTAGGTGTATGGTGGGGGACTTACGTCTTCTGGAGCATGCAGCAGTGGCCATGTTGGAGACAGAGTAGCAGACTCCCTGCTTCATTGGCCTGTTCTGGAATGGTAATTATTATGTCCGCATGCTGCTCTTTTAGTGTTTACAAGTTTCTAATTCACAGGAGTGCTGCTAAACCCTAGAATGGAGATACGGCTCCAATCCCACCACTGCTGCAATGTGTGCACAAATTGTAAAGAAAAGTCGGGTTTCCTAAAAAGGGTTTTCCCTTTGCCTCCTCTGAGCCACTTAAACTGACTCACATGCAGCATGCTAGTTATCTTCAGCTGCCATTTCCTTTAATAAAGCTCAAATACCAAAAAAAAAAAAAAAAAAAAAAAAAAAAAAAAAAAAAAAAAAAAAAAAAAAAAAAAAAAAAAAAAAAAAAAAAAAAAAAAAAAAAAAAAAAAAGGAAAACCACAGTGTTATTTAGCGATCTTCCAAAACAACAGCAACAGCAACAAAGCAGGATTGGCTTTTGTGCAACTTAAAGTTGCTACGAAAATTCTCACGGAAGTTTCTCAAGTGATCAAGAAACTGGGTTTGCATTTTGCATTTGAGGGGCTCTCTTTCCAATTTACAAAAGAATTCTGATTTACCAGGGAAAGAGGTAAGGAAGCTTAGTATTATTTTCTTAGTTTTCTCAGCTATAGGAGGGAAAAGTATGTATCTGCAATATGTAGACTATTAGACCATATTAATTAAGAAATGTAGCAAAAGGGTACAATATATGTGATATTCTCATATACAGCTTTTCTGAATCTGTTGTATGCTCACACTTTGATCCTATACTAATGTAAATCCTGTACTAGCCACCCAAGAGAATTACTTCTAAACCCATGTCCTTCTAATGATTAATAATAGCAGTATGTGGTGCCCATCCCAAATAACTGCTGGCTGTGTTACCAGCAAAGGCACCTGTGCCAAGACGACCCATCACATATAACCTAGATTCTGCAATATTCCAAGACTTGGAGTTTTGTACATGAACATGGACAGGCTGAGAGACCATAATCAAGGACAATGCAGTGATTATAAACAACTGGGAACCTCTTACATTTCTTAAACTATGTCCTCCTTCTTTTGTCAGCCTTTCTTGCATTGCTGGTGCAGGTGCATTTCAAAAATACTGTTTTATTATTGTCATTATTTGGGGCAGTATTCTTATGGTTACTGTGGGCAATGCAGTATCATTTTACCTGCCCCCACTTCCATTTCTAGCAGAGAAGGAATTTTCCAATCTTTGAAAATGCATCAGGCTGAGTATCTGAATAAACGGTTAACTGCTGCGTGAAAATAGTTTCCATTGGCTCCCTATTGCCAGAGCAGAGCCTCTCTTCCGTCAATTATTGAGGCTGGTGATTACAGTGAGTAATGCGAGGCCTACAGCCATTCTCTCTCACCCGTCTATCAGTACCGGTGTGAGGCATATAAATGGGATCAGGTGGGAAAAGGCAATAAGTCATATTTGATGAAGGCCTCTTTCTTATTTCTCTGAGTTGTCTTCTAAATGACTATTTCTGTAGGCCTAGACTGGCAGTACTACATGCCGTTAGGCCTTGTGTGTTGACAAATTTGTATCAGTATTTGCAGTTCTTGTTTCTTGGCTAAAAGAAGCTAGAAAAAAAAAATCTTTAGGAACTGCTAATGAAGAGTGCGGGACAGTTGGGTGTCATTATGGGAGCCTAAATGGAAAGGATGTATTTGCATGTTTTGGCTTACAAAAGGAAGGGGAAGACCTAAGAGAATCCATGATTTGTCTGTTTTAGACTAGCACAAGTTTAGTTGATTGTGAAAAATGTATTTCGGTACCACTTGGTAAATTTCATTCATTTTCCATCACCTGGGGATAAATAATGTTTGACAGTGGAGAAACTGGGTGATATTTTATAACAATATCATTGTCTATAGTCTCTGTGAAGTAGAGCTGTCGTGGTACAGAGATAATGTGTCATCCCAATCAACTTAGATCAGGAGTGGATTGTGGGTCTTTAAAAAGTTGTACCTGGAAGGAAATAGTAGCTGAAATTGATGGAGTTCTGGTAGGAGTGATTGTGACTGGGTGAGGAATTTTGACAGCAGAGACAAACTTTGTTTTGGGGAAGTCACACATTAGATAAGTCAGGTATGTGGGCTTCTGATTATAAGAATCTGAGAAGGTTTGATAGTAGGAAAGGAATATCTGTCAATCAAAGATTATGCATAGTAGCCTTAAACTGGCATATCACTCTGGCTGTTTTAAAATTCCCAGATACTTCATTTTCCAAAATATATTTACTAACAGTTACACCCAAGACCTACGTGAGTCAACAAACTTTCCTTTGTAATCCTACCTGCTAGAATTTCTTAGACTTCTGTTTCAGATGGGGTGTTCAGAATGCAAATTAACGGAAGGAGCATAAACAAAGCATGTAGAAAGCCAATATACAGACACATACCATGTGCACTGTCATTTACTACACCTATCTGCTACATGGGGATCATGTAGGGCTTGTGAGACCTTTTCCACCTGCCTAGAAGCTTGTATTAAGGAACACTCTTCACCTCAACCTTATCATATGAAGACATGGTGTTCATCCTCTGTTTCTCTTTCTTCCTGTCTTAGTTGTCATGGCTACAATCACTTTGTTTCCTTCTCACCTGTAATACTGCTGATCCCCATTAGAAGTACTTGTAATAGATCATTCTGGCTTAACATGCGCAGAAAAATATACAGAGACTCAAAGCAGTTTGCAAATCCCAGATGTCATTTCATACAATTAACTGAGTAACAGGAATCTAGAACTTTTTACAAGAGCTACAGCACTAGGATAAGGTGTAGAGACATTTTAGAAAAAAAAAACACCAGCACATTTAATGATATTCAAGAGAAAATGTCACATTCCTATTTTTAAATCAAAATGTTACATAGTATTTGGAAAGTGAAAAAACAGTTGTATTCTTATCTTCACTTTGATTCCTGTTTCCATTAAAACGTATGTTTTACAAGCATGCACAAAGGTAATGGATTGTTTCACAGATAAATTCCTAAGTGTTTGGCTGTTTCAACTCTGTTGCCATTTGCAGCATCTTACCTTTTGGGGGATTTCTCCTGCCTTCTAACAAGCATGATGTGTGTCTTCCTTTCCAGAATGCCAGAAAGGTTACTGAAATTTGAGGGTTAAAAGGCATCAAACTGAAAGAAAAGAAATCTATGGTTGATGAGTACAGCATAAACTTTACTACTTCTATCGATGGTATTAATTTAACCATTACAAAAGTTACATGGATGTAAAAATAGAAATGGAAATTCGTATAAATTAAGTTTTCCAAAACCAGCCTAAATAGGTACATCATTTTAAACTATAATCCCATGTAATAAAATGCAGCAGTGTATAATTCCAACTGATGGCCGGTGCGGTGGCTCATGCCTGTAATCCCAGGACTTTGGGAGGCCAAGGAGGATGGATCATCTGAGGTCAGGAGTCTGAGACTAGCCTGGCTAACATGGTGAAACCCCATCTCTACTAAAAATACAAAAATTAGCTGGACATGGTGGCATACAGCTGTAATCCCTCCTACTTGGGAAGCTGAGGCAGGAGAATCATTTGAACTGGGAGGCTGAGGTTGGTAAAAAAAAATCCCAATCTGATATCAACATTTATGTAATCCATACTAAGTATAGAGATCGCTATTAGTAGGTGTGCATAGATCGAAAAACCAAAATGGTATTACAACTAACACCAAGGAACGCTGAACTTCTAGAATTTTAAAACCAATGGGATTACACTGGTGTTGTGTCTAATGTGATAGTTCAGCTCGTTCTTCAATAGCATATTACAGAATAATCCCAATATTTATTTAATATAAAACATCCATTCAAATAAGACTGATCTGCCTGTATTGATTGCACTTCAATTGACAAAAATTGACTCTTGTACAAATGAACCCAGGACACACTAAGGTTTTCACTGCACATATTTTTGTGACTCTTGTATTATAAAGATATTAGCTTTCAATTTTCCTTTTATATGTGCATATAATAATTGTGCTTCAAAATAGCTTATAACATCTAATATAAAATCATTATTTAGCATGCATTTTGTTGTTCTATCAAATTGTTTCTCTTCTTTCAATCCCATTTCTTTTCCCTTTTGGCAAATCACAAAGCACTTTGGGGTACAAAAGAAAATCCACTCAGGTTGTTGTAGTCTTCCATGGGACATGGTTGAAGGCAGGCCATAATTCATTGACATTCCTTCAAAGAAGAGGGTTTCCAAATTCGTCATTATTGGACCAATAGCAATGTTGCATTTTGCAAATGTCAGTAAGGCCACAATAAGATATACAGGCTGCTCTAAACATTTTGACTCCTTTTACCTACAAACTTTCTTCCTCATCCCCTACGCTCTCCATGAAAGTCTGTGTGTCTCCTTCTTATCAAGATGAGGACCAACTAATGCCACTGATGACATCTTTCTTCACCGTTATCTCAAAAATGCTCCGTATCTTATATCTGTATTCTTGTTATCAATCATAATGTTTTGCCATATAGGAAATATGCCATGTTGACTAAAACAGGGTGAATCTCACATTGGGCTACACCATTGTAGCACTGTCAGGAATTTCCTCCTCTTTCTCATGCATCCTGACTATGTCCAGTGATTTCTAAAGTTTTGCCTGTTTCCCCTTCATCTAGAAACATAGCAAACCTCCAAAACTTAAAGTACAAAAGCAAACAACAGTACTTTCTGTTCTGCTAAAATTTTTTAAAAAAATCAATGTTTTCAAAAGTGAACTCATTCCTCTCCACCCCCAAACAAACACATGTAATGACAAATTGCCCAGTTTCTAGAGTCCGAAGATCTGCATTTACACCATGTCTTCATATGAGAACATCTGTGACCTTTGCCAAGACTTTTAACCTCTCTAAAATTCTCTTTCATGAAATTTTTAAAAAATACCTTACTTCATTGTATTGTTGGAAATAGTAATTCTTTCAATACATGAAATGATTTAGCATATAGCACAATATATAATTTTGTCTCAAAAACTGGTAGCTGACATTATAGGCCTTGTTCACTCTGGAGTTATTTACCTGAGCCTGCTCCATGCCAGGCACCGTGCCAAACACTGGGAATGCAGCAACAGGCAGGACTGACCAGGACCCTTCTTTGTGGCACATTCAGTCTAGGCCGGGGACTCTCAGACTTACACCTATTCAGGGTCACCTGAAGAGCTTCTTACAACACAGATTGCTAGGCCTCACTTCTAGAGTTTTCTGATTCAATAGGTCTGGGATAGGATCAAAGAATTTGCATTTCTGACAAGGTAGGAGCTGCTGATGCTTCCGGTCTGGAAACCACTCTTGAGAAGTCACTGGTCCAGTCTAATTTTTTTTTTAAGTTGTGAGATACATGTCAGAACGTGCAGGTGTGTTACATAGGTCTACACATGCCATGGTGGTTTGCTGCACCTGTTGATCCATCATCTAGATTTTAAGCCCCGCATGCATTAGGTAGTTGTCCTAATGCTCTCCCTCCCCTTTACCCCCACCCTGCCACAGGCCCCGGTGTGTGCTGCTACCCTCCCTGTGTCCACGTGTTCTCACAGTCCAGTGTTCTCATCACTGGTACTGTGTTCCCAGCGCCTGTTTCCTCTTTGGTTGACTTCATATTCCCAGCCAGTTAGGCTGGCAAACTGAGTGGCACCTTTCACTCTTCCTTATACCTCCCCTACATCCTCCTGCCACCCTCTTTCAATCTCCTTCCAGAAATAGTATAAGTCTAGCTAGTCTTTTTCTTCTGCAATTTTTCTTACATGCAACTCCCTAAATAATATTTTTAAAATAAAGCTCAAATATGTCAATTCTATGCCCTAAACCTTCCTCCGATTCTCTCCTGCCTTCAGGAAAAAAAAAAAAAAAGTCAAAATCCATGGGCCCAGCCATTTCAGGCTTTAGTGAGTTGGCCTCAGTAAGAACTCTAATGGAACAAAAAGCTCCACAGTTTTGAGACGTTTTAGCTTAATTGGAGGAAAAAAATATTCCGGATGTGAAAAGAATACGTGCTCACTGGTGTGAAATGGCATGATGTATTTATTTGGGCTACTTTAGCAAGTTCATTTCAGCTAAACCAACGTTTCTCAAAGAGTGGTCCCCAGATCACTCACTCATGTTTGTTACAATGCAGATTTCTTGGCCTCACCCAGATTCTGAGTGGTTGGGGCTTAGCAGGCTGCGTTGTTAACAGGCCCTTACAGCCCAGCATGAGAAAACCACTGGCGTAGATCAAGAAGAGGAAAGAGGTGAATGTAGAAATACAAAGTGAAACCAGGTTTAAAGATAGACAACTAGCTAACTGGCCGTTTTCAGGTGTTTGCAATCAAGTTGTTAAACATTTTTAAAGAGACGAGAGTAATCAATTGTGTTCAATCTGGGAGGAAGCCCTGGAACACGGGAAGGCCAGTCATAGGAAGAGCTATTACAAATCAACTTCTAGAGTCACCCAGATAAGAGAGGGAAGTTGCCTGGGGAAATCAAAAGTCAAGACAATTTAGGAGTCATTTCAGAGGGACCTTAGAAATAACATGATGTCCAAGGCGAGTGAGAAGAGTGGAAAAGGAAGTTAGCAAGGAGTGAGGATGCCCAGTTTTCTACTGGGATCACTAGAGAGATGATAGTGCCGTTAACTCAGACATGAATCACAGACGAAAAAACAGTCAGAGGCTAAGGAGAGATTATTAACAGGGTTTTGGTCATGTTGCATTTGAATTGAATCTGATACGACAAAGCTGTATTGAGAATCTATTATGCACCAGACATCATGCAAAGCAGTGGGGAAAACAACTGTGAACAAGAGAGAGCCCACCTGTTCACCTAGTCTTCCATCCAACTCTGGAGATCACTGAATATGTGGTTAAAATACTGCTGGGTCAGTGCTGTGGCTGGTGATCTGCCACATGGTTTGAGCATGCATGGCAGGAACCTCTTTCATAGTTTGGAATGGAGGATGATGATCCCCGAGGACTTCCCAGAGGAGGTGTCATCCCATTAAGACCTGAAGGATGGGATGGAGTTTCAGGTAATGGGAGAAGAACGAGAGAGAAAATGCACATGAAAAAGAAGCAACAATAAAGAAGGGGTGAAGTGCATGGTGTTTTGAGGAACTGAAAGTAAGCTTATCAGAGTTGAGGTGAAGGAATAAGACAGCAACTATTAGGGAAAGAATAGTTAGAGGAGTATCTACCCTTTAATAACAGAAAGACTATAAAACAAAGGGTTTAAATATGCTAGAAGCTTCGTTGTCCCTACTGTAACAGACAGACATGAACCGACTGGGGTGATGGTGCATTTGAGGCAGCTCTGCCATCCTTGACCTGTGAGTTTCCATCTCCCTTGGACCAAAACAGCGGATCCAGTTCTTGTCATTTCCAGCCAGAATGATGAAGAAGGGGACCAATGAGCACAGGCCCAGTCATTGTAATGGCAAGCCTTGGGGGTGGGACGCATCACTTCTTCTGTCACCCCATTAATCAGAACCCAGGCCTCTGAAGCACCTATCTGCAGGGGTAGATGGGAAATGGAGCCCCAGACCCAGCTAAGGCCTCATGATGTAGAAAGGATGACAGAGCAGCCTGAGATGGAAGCCAGCCAAAGAAGGGGCTTGTTAAGCAATAGTAAAGAGTTCACATGACCTCCTGAAAGAACTACATAGATTTGTGCAAGAGAGTAACATGAAGATGTTTGTAGCTGGCACTGTAAATACAGGATTAGAAGACAGCAAAACTTGAGGCAAGGTGATTAGTTAGCATGAAGGAAGTGTGGTTTAGGGATGGAAAACAGAATGGGCAATGGTGTCATGACTGACATTTAGAACACAGGAGAAGACATGGTTGCAGATGGGCCCAGGAGGGCAGCAGGGAGGATCTGAGTTCAGTTTTTAAAGGATTCATTGGGCAGTTCAAATACAGACCTAAAGGTGAGGGTGGATGCTTGAGGCAACAAGGAACAGCTGATAATGGATGTTTTCTGTGTTGTTTATCTGAGGACGATGTAAAAATGCAGGGGTGGAGCTATGAACTGAATATTGAAGGAAGGAAGAAGAGGTAATAGAAAACTTACAAGGAAGTGTTGCCAAGAAAGAAACATCTCAAGGAAGCCAAAGGAAGAGGATTTCAAGAGGGAAGCATGCAGGAAGTCTGACAGTGGTTAAAATAGGTTTGAGCTTAGTATGTGCCAGATCGTTTTCTAAGCTTCTTCCTGGCATCACCTTGTAACAATACAGTGAGGTAATGTTTCATCTTGGCCTCTGTTTTCCAGTCAAGGAACCTGAAATCCCAAGAGACTAAGTTAGTTCTCCCAATGCAGTGGGATTCAGATGCAGTCAATCCACTCCCTAGCCTGTACTCACAGTAAAATGAACAAAGAGGGAAATTGCATTGTTAGGCTTGGCTGTTAAGAGTCTGTGAGTGGCCAGGATGAGAACAGCCTAGTGGACCATTGATTCTTAGGTGTGCTTCCTGCAGCACTATGCCAATGAGGTGCCCCAGGAAAAAATAATTCTGTGGCCATGTGAATTTGGGAAACACGGATACCCATACTTTCTTTGCCTGGGAATTGATAAAACACAATAACAATAAATACATCATAAGGAGTTCATAAACAATTCAACAAGCATAAAACAGCCCCACTTTTAAAATGGGCAAAGGGCATGAACAGACACTTTCAAAGGAAGACATACAAGTGGCTAAGAAACATAAGAAAAAATGCTCAGCATCACTAATCATCAGAGAAATGCGAATTAAATCCCCAATAAGATGCTGTCCCGTACCAGTCAGAGTGGTCATTAATGAAAAGTCAAAAAATAACAAATGCTGGTGAGGGAGCACTTATATACTGTTGGTGCAAATGTGAATTAGTTCAGCCACTGCAGAAAGCAGTTTGGAGGTTTCTCAAAAACCATAAAACAGAGCTACCATTTGACCCAGCAATCCCATGACTGGGTATATACTCAAAGAAAAAAAAATCATTCCACCCAAAAGACACTCATGTTCATCACAGCTGTATTCACAATAGCAAGGACCTGGAATCAACTAGATACCCATCAGTGGTCGATTGGATAGGGAAATTGGATACAAAATCATCATGGAATACTATGCAACTACGTGAAAGAACAAAAGTATGTCTTTTATAGCAACATGGGTGGAGCTGGAGGCCATTATTCTAAGTGAATTAATGCAGGAATGGGAAACCAAAAATATCACGTGCTCTCACTTACAAGTGCTAAGAGTTTGTGCTCACTTACTAAGTGGAGCTAAGCATTGGGTACACATGGACACAAAGATGGGAAAAACAGACACTGGGGATTCCTAAAGGAGGGAGGAAAGGAGGGATGGGACAAAGGCTGAAAAACTACCTGTAGGGTACTACATTCACTATCTCAATGTTGACAGCCATAGAAGCCCAAATTTCAGCATCATGCAAGATACTCTGGTAACAAACCTGCACGTGTACTCTCTGAATCTAAAAGTTGACATTATTTTTTTAATACAGAAAAAATACATGAGAATTTTGCTAGAACAAAAATTGCTGTTTTGTTTAACCCAGTGTTTTCCTAGCTTGTATGATCATGGAGATATTTTCTTTTATACATCCTATTAAAATAAATCACATGTTGAAAACCATTTCAGGTGATTGGTGGACCACTAGCAAGTGAGACAGATGGTGGCAAAAACTTAGAGAATAAACATCAATATATTTAAGGGTTGAAGAAGCACAGAGAAGGGGCAGTATCTCAAATGCACTGTGGCAACCTGAAACTTCTCTTAGTCTCTCAGCCCTCAACTCTTAAAGGAAAAGCCCTGCTGGTAGCTGTTTTATGTTCTTGAAACCTCCAAACTGCTTTCTGCTGTGGCTGACCTAATTCACATTTCCACCAACAGTGTATAAGTGCTCCCTCACCAGCATCTGTTATTTTTTGACTTCTCATTAATGACCATTCTGACTGGTGTGAGACGGTATCTTATTGGGGATTTAATTTGCATTTCTGTGATGATTCGTGATGCTGATGCTGAGCATCACTAGTACTTTCCAGCACATTCGAGTCCCCACTCCCACCTCTACCACAACCAATGGCAGTCATCCTTCACAGTGTGTTACTTTATTTGCTGCATATAAATCCTGTTCTAGGCTCTCTGAAGGCAGGGATTTGTTACACTGATTCTCTAGCTTCCGTAGCACAATGAAGCAGAGAACATTTTGGAATGCTTACCATGTGCCAGGAGCTTTACCTAGCACTACACCTTCATTGTGTCATTGCATCTGTAGAGCGGGTAGCCTGTATCATTAGCCCACCTTGCAAATGAAGAAAAAAGCAAACACTGAGACTCAGCTTAAAGAAATTGTCTGAAGTCCCAGCTGGTGGGAGACAGAGCCAGGACACTCTATCCCAGTTCTGTGTGACCCCAAGCCTGTGCCTATCATCATCATCTGTCAGAGACATTCGAACCAGGGTGACTCCATCTTGAATGAGGGCTACGAAATATGAGACTGGGACTTGCTGGGCTGCATACCCCAAAAGTTAGGTATTCCTAGGCTCTAGATGTTTACAGTTAAGAGAAGAGATTGGTAACGTTTACTAAAGAGACTCGGAATGTCTTGTTATCCCAATATCTTAAGAACAGAGGCATTCCTAATTTTGCTTTAAAGATAGTAATATCGATTCCTGCAAAATACAGTAATTAATAAAAGTAATCCTTTGTCACAAACCCTAATAGCATAGTACATCTCCCTGTGATTTTTTTGTTATCCTATATACAAACAAGCATTGTACCTAGGGTGGGCCTGTTCCTCCTCTTATGATCAGGAACGCCCTACTTTCATCACTTCACTTTCTTAATAAACTTGCTTTCACTTTGCCCTGTTAACTCACCCTGAATTCTTTCTTGCACAAGATCCAAGAAACTCTTTTCGGGTCTGGATCAAGACCCCTTTCTAGTAACAATTCTATAGTAAATAGAATTAAATAATTATTTTCTGATTGAGTGAGTGAGTGAGGGAGTGAAGAAACAAATACTTTTTGGTGACTGATGACCAATTTTCTCAGTGCATTTCCATTCAAATTAAAATCTGAGACTATTTCTTCTAACTAAACATTAGTCAAAGAAGGTAACAGCAGCCTGTTCTTGAATTATATTCAGGAAGAGTGCTGAAATGTACAGCTAGCAACAGAATTACCTCAAAGTAAAGAGCCATTTTTCATCTGCTCTTGAATATTGGTTTGAAGGTTTCCCCTTAGCCCCAGATATTAAGAGAGTCACAACTAAACAATGGTGTGTTGACTGGGTAAACATCATATTTCCTTTTTATCGCCTTTTCCCCCCAAGTAGTACTGTATTGAGTTACAGTCTTATTCATTGCTTCTTCTACAGAAAGACACTTTGAAAAATTGAGCCTTTGTAGTAATATTGACAACAAAAGCAGTTGTTGTCATCTCCCATTAGCATTAATTTAATCGGTGATTCACTACAATAGGCAACTAAGACCGCTCCGTGGTGGGCCTTCCTAGGAGAAAAGGGAGCTGCAGAAATAAACATCATTGCAGAAAATGTAGCAAGACAACCTGTTTGGGAATATTAAATGTAAGCTATATAAACATTTGTTTTCTTTTTATCAGCAATGAAACGTTCCTAATTTGCTCTATACTGGGAACACCATTGTGGGGGTATGGTTAATTGGTCTTGAAAGACAATTAATATCTGTCAAGAACATGTACAACACACACAGGTTTTTGCAAACAGTCAGTCCCTTTGCCCCCTTTTTCTCTGTTGTTCTGTTTATTGTGCCCAGTTAATGTGCTCTTTTGCCATAATAATCTTCAGCTAAATGGTAATTGCTCTATTGACGGCATTACTGTACATTTTTGACAGATCATTATTCATACTTAACCACTTGACCTGGAATAAATGTTAAAGCAATTACCACTGAGAGCTTTTCTATGAGAAAATTGAGGCAAAGTTTAGAGATAATCAAAATGCAAAGCTGATCATGATAGCAATTGGAAAAATGGCAAATCCTATTAAACAGATTTTTATTAGCCAAGTTGATGCCAGTAGATATTATCTGGTAATTTAGTCTTATTAAAAAGAAAATAAAGCAGCTAATTGTTTACTATTCTGGAACTTATTCCAGCTTGCAATTTGCAGCTGAAATTAGGCTTTATGTGGCTCATCTATTTTGTCACATTGAAATATGAAATCGTTTGGTACAAAGCGCATCTGCTTACTGCCTCTTACATGACTGGAAAAATCCCTCATTCAATATGTTTTACACCTGTTGAGGCATTATGGATGGATTAATTTATAGCAACCAATACAAAAGCTAATATTCAGTATCTTTTTATTATATCAAATATTTTTAAGGTCTGTATTTCTAAGGATTAAATTTTATCCGTGCTTTATCTTACTTTGTATTCAAACACTGACACAAATGATATCTTTTTGCATGAAGCCAGAATGCAACAACCTTCTAAAAGCACCACGGATGTACATACAAGTCATTACAAATAAGAAATCATCTAATAATTTTGATCCTGTACTTAAATATGTAAATGGAAAGAACAATGATAAATTTTTCCACATATATAAAGATAAGATAAATAATTGTCAAATTTTGGAAGCAAAATGCTAAATCCATTGTGTAATGGTGAAAATATTTAATGACATAAAAACTGACTTCAATATCCATGGGCACAATTTCTTCCTTGAGCTTCACACTTTGAAATCAGCACATGCGCATGAGCTGGGTATTTATGAGTCAGTAAAATCCAGTTTATTCATCTTATTTCATCATTCAAGTGGCTGATGGAAATGCACTTTCAGGTTAAAAATACTCCAAAATTTGCCTTTTTACATGATCTTTCCATACTGAGATGAGACATTATTTGAGACAACAAAACTTGACTAAATTCCATTTAAATTTCTGCACAAAACACCCTGTTCCCCCTCATTCTTAAAGGTTGTTTTGCTAAAAAGTTTGGCATGATTCTGTCTTTGGACTAATATCTAGAGCAAAGCTGTAATCAAAAATGTGTACCAAAAGAGACAAAAAGTCTTAAACAGATAGTGTAAAGTTTTACTAGCCCCTGCTGAATCGTGAGCCCTGTTTGAAAACTATCATTAAAATTCAGAAAACTGATTACTGATATGCTGATATGGTTATCTTGGGAGGTGCAGTTATCAGGGTCTGCTCCATTTGGTTGCTGTAGTTTCTATATTAATGGAGGATTTTTTTCACAGTTAATGAAAGGAGAGACTTTCTTTTAATAAGTCCATAAAACATTAAGTGGATTTTTCCCTCTTTCTTCTGCCATTTTCCTCTCCCAAAAGAGTCCTTTTGAAAGTCCAAAAGGTACACATTTGGCAGTGAGATAAGGACTGGCAGTTTGTAAAAAACTCATTCTGCTTTTCAGTTCTTGGACTTGTCCTTATCAAATTGGCCTCACCAAATATAACAGACCCTAATTGTTTCAAAATTCTTCACATAGTAACATCATTTCTTTTTAAAGAGGCACCCGTCACAAGTTTTCCAGATGTTCTCAAAGTGAAATAGCCAGGGAAGCAAAGAATGGCACAGGATGGAACTACTTCCCTTGCTGTGTTTGTTAGCTTAAATTTACTCTTGCCAGAACATATTTATTTAAAAATTCAAACAGAGGTTTTGTCCACTCTGCTAACATGTGAATTATTTTAGTTCAAATCTAGATGCAAATAGAAATAAAGTTAAGGTGCTTTTCCAGTATTTGTCTTCAATTCTGAGTTTGCATGATACACAGCATGAAGTAGGCTAAAATAAATGAGTTATTTTTATTTGATTTTAATAATTTGCCAAAATCCTTGGGCCTTCCTACATTAATGTGTGTTGATTATTTTTGTTGACTGTGCTTATTATTTTAGTATGATGTATGTTCTGCAAGCATCGTATTATTCTATTACTTCTATGCACAGCTTTTGAACCAATGTTCCTTGTCCTTCTCTGGAATATTGGCATGTCAGGAATCTGAGTGAGAGACTTTGTTCCTGACCTCAGCCTGGGCATAGACCCAAGACTATTCTTCCATTAGGACATTGTGTCATGGTTTTAATATATGCTCTCTGCTGAATAATTTTAGTATTATGAAGACACAAAACAATTGAACCATATGTGTCTCATGTCAGCCGCATAATGAAAGAGTTGAAGTAATCCATAGAACAATAAACAACTAAGTGCTTTATATTCTTATCCTAGAAGGGTTTTATACATTGATTCTACCCAATTTTATCTAAGAGGGCTTTTTGCCCCATTAGGATTACTCTTTTACCCTCTCCTACTTTTTATTAACACAGATAGGGTAGAAAAAGAGGATAAAAGTTTCCAACAGCTGCAAAGTAGTATTGGTAGTAAGTGGCCATAGACCAATTAAAGAGAAAAGATAAAACTGCAATCGTTTTTATAGCTCAACCATACCCAGAGCTTAGAACTTGCACAGTACTGACATATTGGTCAGCAGTCTTTCTGGACAGTTTATTTCCTCGTTTCCATTTTGGTGTTATACTGGACCAATTTCTAATTAGTAAAATGATTTAAAAATCTATTTTTTTCTACAGGGTCTGAAAAATTATCACTGGTCACTGATCATCTAGTTAAACAAGGGCTTCATGGACATTTTCCATGGTTTTGAGGCAATATTCCATATGGAAATCTTTCCTTCCCTGTTCCTGAAGTGTCTTTGGTTTCCTTCTGGGTTTGCCTGAGCTCTAGACGCCTCCAGTTAGTGGAAAAGGAGATTGATTCTTTCGTGAGTTCTGCACGTTCCCCTATCTAACACAGGAGCAACAGCTTGAATTTCTCCAAAGGCACGTGGATTTGGGGCGACTGTGCATTCTAATGTCATGGTTTTTTAAACCCATCAATCTTATAGCATAAATAATTTGAAACCTCGATGCTCATTCTCATCAATGAGCTTATGTAGAGGAAAAAGATTACAGAGTTTGGATAACAAAAAGATGGGTAGAATTTAAAATTCCAAATGGGAGTATTAGGAAATAAATATTTTATGAATTATGGCTTTTCATCTTACGCTTACAGAGCTGAAGATTTCGGTAAGCGAAGATGGGGAGAACATCCTTCAAAATTAAAGGAAGACGTTTTGCCGAGTGAGGTTTCACGCCAATGTCCAGTGTAGGGCATGGAATGAGGGATGGAAAGAAACATGCAAGGACAGGCAACTTTTCCTTGATTCCCATGACTTACTTCTTCCTGAGTTAGTGACTGACAGGCCTTTATCAGCTTTTGGTGTGTGATTGCCTTGCAATGCTCTTTGAGTTATCGATGCTGCCATCATCCTCTGCCTCCCGCAGCACCGCTTTCATCTTTGCCGATGATCCCAGTGTTTTCTCTTTATTCTTTTCTTCTACCATTATCTTTGATTACTTCAGTTGTCAGGTATATGGAATTTCGGACTCTTTAACACATAATTCTTCATGATCATTCAGAGAAGTAGTTTAGTGGGTTGTTTAAGAGACTGGCCTCTGGAGCCTAACCATCTGGATTCCAATTCTGGCTCTACCACATGCCAGCTGAATGATCCAGGCAAGTTTTCTTGCCCTTCCTGTGCCTCAGTTACTTCATCTGTTAAAAAGGATAAAAACAGAACCTATTGTAGAAAGCTATTGTGAGGCGTAAATGAATTGATACATGAAAAGTGCTTAGAACGATAACCAGATGTGTTATTAGCTATCACTGTGCATCATTATGTCTCTACAGAGCTTCAAGTTCACTGCTCAACTTCCACACCTGGCCAAACCTTAGCACATTGCTTCAACAGCCAAATATCTGAAATTCAGTGCACCCCTCTCATTCACAGCCTCCTTGCAGGACTTGGCTGCCAGTGGTATCCATGGCGTTTTCCCTCTTGAAGGACTCCTTGGGCTGTGCTGGCTGCACATTGACCCGCCTTTGCTCTCTGCCCTCACACTCTACTGGAAGAATCCTGTGACTGATTAATGCTGCTTTACCTCCATGCTCCTTCTCAACTCCTTTCATTCTTATGCTCCCTTAAGGAATGGTTTCTGTCTTTTTTTTTTTTTAAGTGAGATCACATTCTCACTAATAGGTAACATTAACAGTGCCAAATATTTGATAGAGTTTAAGTCATTTTATACCCCAGTCAGCTCTATTAGGTGGGTGCTACTCTTATTCTCATTTCACTAAAGGAGAAACAGGCTCACATAGATGAAGCAGCAACTTAGAATGTCCCCAAGTTCACATTCTACCAGTTGGTGAAGTCAGGTTCCCAGATTGTGAAGTCAGGTTGTGAGGATGCACACTCTATGCACTAAGGCACTAGGACATTGTGTCTTCGGTAAACTTTTTAACAGATACCTGGAATATCATAGGTGTTAAATATCAGGTCATTTTATCTTAAAAATTAAACTACTCTTTATTACTGAAGTAGTTTTATAAGCTGCTTGAAATGCAAATACAGCAGAAAAAATAAGATGAAAACTAAAAGTCTTCCTCTCTTTTTCTCCTAGTCTCATTCCTTAAGAGAAACATTCTGCACCATCCCTCCAAAATGCTCTATATATTTAAGCATCAGTACAAATATTATGTATGCATTTATTCAGATACATGCTTATATACTTGTTTGCCAATTAATTAGAATCATAGTGTGTATGTATGTATATACATCCTTTTTCATACATACAGTGTGTATATATATGTCTATATACAAATTTATATTTATGTTTATATATATACACACTCACATAAATATACACATGTATATGTGTATATATGTATATATGTGTATATATAACCATATATACACATATATACATATATACACATATAGGTATATATATATGTATATATGTATATATAACCATATATACACATATATACATATATACACACACATATACATACATACACATATATATGTATATGTATATATATATATACATATGTGCATGTGTGTGTATACACACACACACACACACACACACGCAGCACATTTACCACCTAGATATAATTTTTAACCATTATTCTTTATTTTTGGTAATAATCATTAAATTAAAGTGAATAATAATTTTTAAGAAAGAAAAGAAGTGACAATTTTCATTAAATTTCATATATTTCTAAACATCTAAAAATAAGTGAAATATTGCATAAAATAAAGTTAAGAAGTTAATAATTTTTTAGCTACATTGATTTTTAAAAGAAAACTAATAGCTACATATTGGTCTACCACAGTAGTGAATAATTTGGAATTCAAGCATTAACTTCTGTAAACTTATGCATGATTTTGCATTGTCATGTCTAATAGAAAGTATAGCTAGATTTGTTAATATATCCTCACTTATCATTGACTCAAAAACACTTTTTATGAATCTTTATTTTGAAAAGTTTCTTTTACCTAAGAAAATACATACACAAATTAAGTAAAGTTCTAACCATAAGGAAAAGTCTGGCAGAGAATCATAAAATCCCACTTAACAACAACAGCAAAAAATTTAGAAAGAAATTGCTATGCTGTCCATGTCTTTATCTATTTGGGATCAATTTTTAGCAGCTTCCAAATACATATGCAGTAAAAAAATTTCATTAAAATATCTTCACCAGAAAATATATTATACATTTCCATTCCATTTAATAAAAACTTCCAAAATTCATGCTTCAGAATTGTTCAACCTCTCCTTGAAAGCAGCTTGTGCCCCAATTCCTACATTTAAGCAGTAGATTCACAATCAACAATGATAGCACAATTATTGGAAAAATTAAAAAGCCGAATTGGCATTTTTACTCTCAAAATGAACATATATTACTGATTCAGAGGCCAACTCTATAACTAGAAATTCTCTGAATCAATTTCTCTGTAAACTACAAGGCTTATTAAGGGGTAAGCAATAAAAATGTACTACTTCAAAGCTTGCATATATTATTAAAACTCAACAGTAGCTGCAGCAATTGTTTCAAACTTAGACCAACAATTTTTTTTTTTCAGGAAGAAGTATTTGATCACTGACACTGTTAACAATTGCCAGTGCACAGTGACAATAAAAAGCATACTGGATTTAGTAAGTTTCCTTACTATTTTTCAATACTCTACAGATAACGCATCCCCTGGTTGCCAACACCATGGCAGACACTCCCATTGCTCTGCCCTCTGCTAATCAACTGCTCCTTAAATAGTCCCATTTCATGAAATGCTACAGAGACCTTTTCATATCAGCACATATAAGTCTGTCTCATTCATAACTGTATCGTATCCCACTGTACAGATGCAGTCATACCGTTGTATTTTGATAAGTGCTAACATTTTTATGATTACAAAGAGTGTTGTAATGTACATTCTTACCCATTCATTTTTGTACAGAATAATAACTGTATGGGATCAATACTCTTAATTTTGCTTCTTCCTAGATCCCATATTCTTCTCCATAAGTCCCACTGCACAAAATGCTTCTCACTGTCTACCTCTGTGTCCTCATCAGGACATCACTGCTGAGGTATCCATTCGTTAATTTCTACTTTCAGCCTCTTAGGTTTTGTTCTTCCCTTAATGTCTTCTCATTCTATCCTATCCTGCACATCACCTCCAGCCCGTTCATCCAAAACAGACCTTTCTTCATGTTATTCCTCTGTTTAAGAATCTATCACTACTGCTGTTTGTTTATGACAATGGCTCACAAACTGTCTTTGGTTTGAATGCATCCCTTCAAAAGCATGTATTGGAGATTTAATCCCCAATGCAGCCATGTAAGAGGTGGGATGATTAAAAAGTGTTTAGGCCCCAAAGGCTCTGCCCTCAAGAATGGATTAATGCTGTGATCTCGGGAGTGGGTTTGTTATGGAAGGAAATGGATTCCTTATGAAAGGAGGAGTTCCTTCACTTTCTCTTGCTCTTTCACCTTCTGCCATGGCATGATGCTGCAAGAAGGCCCTTGTCAGATGCCAGTCCCTCAGTCTGGGACTTCTCAGCCTCCAGAACCATGAGCCGATAAATTTCTGTTCATTATAAATCACCAAGTCTCAGATACTTCATTATAGCGACATAGAATGGGCTAAGACACTGCCCTTTACAGAGAGAACTCTGGACATCCTGAAGGTGGCTGACGACCTTTCACAAGGGCACTGAGGTATGAGACGGGTGAGTCAAATAGTAACCACTTACCCCTGTTCACTGTCACTGCTCACCTCTTCTAGCAGAGCAATTTAACTGATGTTAGTCTTTTACAGAGAGAGCTTCCGCTTAACCTTTCACTTGAAGAAATAGTTCTACTGAGAAACTGTGCGTGTGTATTTACTAGAACATAAGCACCATGAAGGCAAGAAATTTTATCTGTTTGACAATTTTGTTCTGGGACCAGTGCATCCCAAGTGCCTAAAACAGTTCCTGGCAGAGAGTAGATGCTCAAATATTTGTTGGATGGATGAATATATGAATATGAATATGAATAAATACACATAAACACACACATACAATGTGTTCAAATGTAATGCTCACACTTGTCTGTCTGGCTTTCATATTCCTCCAGCATTGTTTCTACCCATCACTAGGGCTTACTTTCCACTAATTCTACTGATCTGAAATTGGATCACTTCCCTGCACACTCCATTTTCATTCCTGTATTCGATTACTATGGATGTCATAGCAAAATGTCACGCATTCAGTGGTTTGAAGAACATAACTGTATTGGTTCACAGTCCTGGAGGCCAGAAGTCTGAGGTCAAGGTGCAGGCAGGGCCAGGCTCCATCCGAAGATGCCGGAAAGGTGCTGTTGAGGGTCTCTCTCCTACCTTACAGTCATTCCCTCGCTTGTGGCAACGCAACTCCGGTATTCACATAGTGTCCTTCTTATAAGTGTGTCTGTCCCCAAATGTCCCCTTTTGATAAGGATGCCAGGCACATTGTACTAGGGACCCACCCTACTCTAGAGTGACCTCATCTTAACTATCTGCAACAACGTTATTTGCAAATAAGGTCCCATGCTAAGGTGCTGGGGGTTAGAACCTCAACATACAAATTCTGGAGTAACACAATCCAACCCACGAGCATTCCTACCCCTCAGCCGTTGCTCTTGCTGTTCCTTCTCCTTGGAATGACCTGCTCTGCCCTCCACTTATCTCTCAACCAAAAACTTCAACTTCCTTAATATCAGAACGTTTAACTGAACTTGCACTTCACTAGCTGGACACCTTTTCATTTTGTTCCTTCTCCTTGATAGCAAGGTCCTTGAAAATAGAATTGTAGATAGAGAATATTCCCTGTTTACCTAGAGGAGTGCTTGAAGCAAAATAACCTCCAATCATAAGTCAGTAATAGCAACTGAGGCTTCCCCTCAATTCACGTCATTGTCAGGAACAAAGACAACAAAGAAAAAAAACTGTCAGAAATATTCGAGCCCTGTTTAGGTAACAAAGCTTAAATCCCTTAACTTGCCAAGAATATTTGGTAACAATAATAGTTAAGATTTATTGGAGACTCACTATATGTGGGTTGCTGCTGTAAATTCATTGCATACTGATGCATTTAGTCTTCACCACAACCCTGGGAGATAGTATAATTATCATCCACCCTTATTTGATGAAGGGATTCCCAGAGACATTATATAACTTACTCAAGAGTCTACACAACTAAGGATTTATTGGGAGTGTGACCAAGACTGGCTCCAGAGACCACATACTCCTTATTACTCCTCTAAATTCCCTGCCTTTTAAGGAAATACACAACATATCCCCATGTCATACAGCTTATGTGGAGTATTCTTTGTGTAGAGTCTTACCAGGTATCATGGAGAGCTGAGTTAGGGTTCTTAGTAAGGAGGGTTCCTTCCCCCCTTCTTCCCTCCTCCATAATTTCCCAATGTTTCCCCATTCTGACTTGAGAATCACTTTGCTAGACCAAGTACCGCAGCATAGCACAGAGGAACCTACAAGAACTGATGGCTTTTCTGCCTCCTTTCCTACTTGCAAACCTGGGATGTGTCTATCTGGTCCTGACACACCTGGCTGCCTGTTCAGTAGATTCATCTGACCTTGACTTTGGAGTCCACCGATGAAGCCCACTCTGTTTAAGAATGTTATGACTGTGTTGACATTCTTGTCCGATGGGACCTCTAGGGAGAACTTCAGTCTGCATCAGCCTGCTGAAACATTCCAGCACATCAGCAACAGGTTGAAACCTGATGTAGAACGAAAAGGTGGCTTTCTTAGCAGGCTATTAATAAAAACCATCTTATGATTATTCTGTTAAAGGGTAGTTTACAATTTCTAATTTTGGCAATGAAATTTTATTTTCATAGATATACTTTTATCTCCAAAAGCATATCTTAGCGAAAAAAATATAGAAGATAAACAGCTTATAATTCCACTTCTAGAAATTGATCTGTACATTCAAGGTAAATGGATTGCAAGTATTAATTAATACTTTGGAATGGATACCATTTCATAATTTTTAATTAACCACTAGGTAATATTTAATGGAAACTGCATAATGTCATAGATGTGAATTTGAAAAATGGGGAGGTAAAAGGGTCTGTCCCTTAGTCCCATTGTGGTAAAAGTAATTGCCAAGAGTGATCAGTTTGTAACCGTGTTTTCTTCTCTGGTAATTCTAGGTTATTAATGTCTCAAAGCACAAAGTGATACTGCTATATTAATTCTCGTGGCCTTGAAATGATCTACAGCACAATTTAAGAACCATGCATCTAGTCATCACTTAAAATTGTTTTTAACCCAGTGAACGATAGAAAAAAAGAAAGGACAAGGGATCTTATAAAACGAGAGAAGAAACTCACCCGTATATGTGATCTTTTGAAAATACTAGCAATATTAAATAATACTAGTTTTGCTGTAGACATGTGGCACTGAAGTTAAGAGGGAAAAGATTTATACTTGGTTGTAGAGCATTGAATACTGTAGGTACTACATCAGCATGTGGCATTTGGGTAGAAATGGGAAGAATTAAAGTACACTCTTCACATAGTGAACTATTACAAGTACTGTGTGTGTCGCAGGAAGAGCCCAGAATTTAAATGAACCATTTATGCCTCAGCTGCCCTAGGGCAAATACAAGGTACATTAATAATGCAGTGTTTATTTGAAATATTTTATTATAACACATATTTATTACAAAAAATCCAAACAGCAGAAAAAAGCCAGCATTGCATAGGGTCAGCATTCTGGACAAGTTATTTTGAAAATAGAATTCTTGGCAAATTATATCATTTCTTTCAATACTTCACCTGTGACACTATAAATAATACATATTTATTTAAGTAGTGGTATTACACACCGCTACTTGTGTTGTACATAATTTATAGAAAATAATCTACCAACATGGGTAGGTAATATTCCCCATGAAAGTAACTGGTTAGAATTAGAAAGTGATGAAGAACTCTGAGAGTTGCCTATTAGGTGGAGTAAATTAAACTCCTTAACAAGTGAGTTCATGTTTTTCAAAAATTATGGTCAAGTTACCTCCTATTATAAATATGAGAGCAATTATTACTAAAGTTTCTCATGAATAAATTGACCCATATATTAAGTACACATAAAGTAATACAAGCATGCTGTTATATTTTGGAGTAAATATACGTACAAGCTGTATTTATTGTCACAGAGTGCTGCAGAAAGTTTCAGGTCATCAGGATCTCCCTGAAGTCAAAGGGGAGAATGTGATCTTGAGAGCAAACATAGCTACATAATTCCTGGCTTAGCTTCTTAATACACATGTGATTTAGGGCAAGTTTGTTCACCTTTCTGAGTTTCTATTTCTTCATTTGAACAGTAATACCTGCCTCACAGAGTCAGTAGCAGAATGAAATAAGAGAAACCATATAAAGCACCTTAGTACTTGGTGCTCAACATACATTATTTTATTTCCTGCTGTGGCCCTTTATGTCCAAGCAGAGTACAATAATTATTGCATAGCAGTTTAGTACCCAATTAATTGCCTACTTTTCCCATCAAGGTGGTTATTCCTAGGAAGCAAACTTTACGTTTTTTTTAATCTCTGCATTTCCTGCTGTGAGCAAGAGCCTTGCACCTGGTAGTTCTGGTTCATACATTAACATGAGTCCTTCTGATGCACTCCAGTGTCTCAGACAGGGACAGCCATCGGCCTGGCCCAGGAAAACATTTCTTACTTGTCTCTGGCTAAGGGGATAGATCCTGTCCCAAGACTGACTAGGAATAGGATTCCTCCCCTCTTTTGTCTTTCCTACATAATATAAAGATACCGTCTCTCAAAATTTAGGCTGCAAAATTCCAAAATACATACTTTGGATAGCACCTTAAAATCTTTGCTCCTCTAGAAAGGTCAATAACCACGTTTGCACCTGCAGAAGAATATACTGCAAATATGTACTACCATAACAAGAATGCTGTGAGAGTCAGTCCAGAGGACTCTGTAATGTGGTAAAACCACCACAAGGGTCCAGTGCCCCGTCTTGCACAGACCTTGCATCCCTGTGAACTTCACTTCTTCTGTGAAATAGAGAATAATAATAAAAAGTTCACTGATTTTAAAGTGAGGTTGAACACATATCAGGCACTCTATAAATGCAATATTTGCTTTATTTGTTATTTTCATATTTGGTACAAATAATAGTTTTTCAGACCAAAAAAAAACAGAAAATTAACATTCATTGGGTACCCACTGCCAGCCAAGTGCCATACTAAGGATTTTTAATATATCATCTCATTTAAACGCACTTACCACTTCTGTGAGTGAAGTGATATTAACTTCCTTTAAAATCCTCAGAACTACACTTAGTGAAATTAACCAAGATCACATGGCTTAAGAAGCAACTTAGCCCAACTTCCTTCTCTCTCACTCATGGTATAAAATACTACTCAGATTAAGGGTAGAATATTCTAGCTCTTAGCATGATGCTTTTTCATAATGATTATTGCTAATTCTATTTTATTTCTATAATAGTTTACAGACGTGCCTTCATAGTTACAGACGTGCCCAAAGTGCCAAAATTACAGGCGAGAGCCACTGCACCCAGCCCAGCAAATTTCTATGTAGGACAAAATACAGACTTACCGCTGCAGTAATAATCTTATTAGTGTATCTAGCTTCAGTTTTCAAAACTGGAGTTTATCGGGGTGTTAGTACATGGTCATGTTAAATTAAGGTTTGGAAATCCTGAGTCAGACAAAGTCAAAAAGGTTCCTTTTGTGCAAGACTTTTCTGAAGCCTTATGAAGCTACTATGCATTGTGAAATTCTAAGAGGGTAATTCAGCAAGCAGCATTTCATGAAATTATTTGAAAATACAACTTTTTCCCATAGACTTTCTATTAGGTTTTCCCCAAAACAGAATCTTGGAAATGCTGATTTGGAAAAATGGACAGTTGAGACCACAGATGATTTTTTTTCAGACCAGGATTATTATGAGTAGACAGCACTACTTCAGCAAGTCAATGTGCATACTCTATCAGTGTTTGGACCACATTCAGAATAGCACTGTGTTTCCAAAATGTCTTGCTTTTGTTAAAATATGATTACCAGAAATTGTATAGAAATTTACCATGGGGACCCATTGCATGTATTGCATAGTCATCAAGTTTTCCCAAATTGCTATCACATATTTTTTTCACTTAATATTTGAATAAGAAACAGGTTCTATACCCTTAATGCTGTCTCATAAATCATTCCAATACCTAGTTCAGTGCTGGAGACACAGCAGGTCCTCAAATAAGATCTACTTGATAAAAATGACTTATAGTTCTTAAATCCTTCTCAGGTGGACCACAAGCTAAACAGCAAGTCTGGGTCTACCAGTCCTAATACACATGCCTGAATCCAGATTTATTTGAATTGAAGTTATTTCCCAGAAATATTATCAAATCAGAGAGCAGATAGAATGCCCTTTTGAAGTTATAAGCTGTAAGAGTAGTGCTTTATGTGGAAGATAGAACTTTTCTTAAGTAATCATTCATATTTTATAAAGTGAACTATTTCCTTGCAGTTTGGAAAATGAGTTATATTGGAGGAATTGTGGCTTCTACGTAGTCATAAATATGAATGTTTTATATAGCCCTTTCTATTGTTTCAGAACTTAGCAATATACCTATAACTATTTTTCACTAATATGATTTGCAAACTTTTATTATGATTATTACTATCTGTTACAATTTGGGAAATAAATATTAATTAGATATAAGGCAAGATGGAATAAAAACATACATGGAATTGTTCATGTGACAATTTATTTTGTCTTCTTAACATATGTGCCTTACTCACTAGGCCAAGTACTATGATGGGCACCGCAGAAAGAGACATGGCAGAGACACTCTATGTCCTCAAAAAGTCGTCAGGATAGTTTTTCTTTTGCATGTGGCCATAGAGGAGAAAGCCTGATTTTCATACACAGCATGAAAATTATTATTGCTCTACTGTTGCAACATGAGGGGTACACATTTTTCTCTGAAAATATTTTTTTGCATGCAAAATGAAGGTGGAATTGGTGAAGAAATATAGTTGAACTTCTTCAATTAGTTCAGATTCCATATTAACTGCTCCAGTTTGAGTTAGGTTAAATTGGGAGGTTTGATAATAAAAGTCCCTTAGGGAAATATGGAAATATTTTATGCAAAAAGTATCTTAGAAAAGAGTACATAGACAACAGAAATGTTGCCTCGTAAATCAAGTTTCTTCCTCTACTGACTCATTGTCAATATATTTTGCAATAGAACCATTACTAATGAGCACTCTTAAAGTGTTATGTGGGGCTGCAGGAAGCGGGGTACATTTTCTTTTTCTGTAGTTTAATTGACAGACACCATTTTTCCAGCGTAGTCTTGAGCTTCAAAATGCACTGTTAAATTGGACTCACAATTCTGGATTAAAGTATAGTGCAGTAAAATGCATACTGGCCTCAATTGCAGTTGGTATTGGATCTACATAAAGAAGACTTCACAAACAATATATAACATGGGAGATTAAATATAGGGGATAAGGAAGGACATAACTACAAGTTGGGAAATCAGGGTTCTCTTTCAGATTCTGTAGCTTTGGAAAAGTGCTGGGAATTTTCTCTTCCATCTTCTATTTTAGTTTCAGGAGGTAAATGTGCAGGTTTGTGACATGGGTAAATTGTGTGTCGCTGAGGTTTGGAATGAGAATGGTCATGTCACCCAGGTAGTGGGCACAGTACTCGACAGGTCGTTTTTCAGCCTTCTTCTTCTCCCCCTCTCCTCTCTGGTAGTGTCAGGCCTTTCTCTTAATTTTGTTTTCCTCATCTATGAAGCATTGTATTAGAATAGATCACCTTTTTGTTACTAAAATTTAAGGAATCTCTTTATTTTTCTTTTTTTAGAGACAGAGTCTTGCTCTGTTGCCAGGCTGGAGTACAGTGGCACAATGTTGGCTTACTGCAACCTCTGCCTCCCTGGTTCAAGGGATTCTCCTGCCTCGGCCTTCTGGGTAGCTAGGACTACAGGTGTATGCCACCACCCCCAGCTAATTTTTGTATTTTTAGTAGAGGCGGGGTTTCACCATGTTGGCCAGGATTGTCTCGATCTCTCGACCTTGTGATCCACCCACTTCAGCCTCCCAAAGGAATCTCTAACTATAAGCCAGAAACTCCCATCAATGTAAAAGATCACAGATATGTCAAAATTAAAGCAGATTATTTCGTTGATTACAGGTATAAGCTATGTTCTATTAGTCACATATAATGAAGTCAAAACACTCCTCAACACAGCCTGTTTTATGTGAGCCCAAAATAATTCACCTAGATAGCTCTCCCTAGAGTGACCAATGATTCCAGATCATTCAATCTGGGAGGCATGTTTTAATCTTCATTAAAGATCTTCATTCATGACCCACCTTGTTAACCATTCCTTTTTTCCTTAAACACTTTTTCACCTTAGCTTCAGTCACATGACCTATGCTCCTGATGTTAGCTTTAAAAAAAAAAAAAAAACTCATTGACTACTCCTGCTCAGTCCTTTCTCACATTCATTGACTTCTACTTGTCCCTTAAATATTGAAAATACATGAAAACTTCATCTTAATATGTCTTCCCTTTTTACCCTATATTCTCTCCCTGTGTGAACCCATCTATGTCCATTGCTCTCTTTAACACCTAATGCCCATGATTCACAAATTTTATCTCCAGTTCTGAAGTCTGATGTTCTGATTCATGTATCCAAATATCTGCTTCACCTTCACTCTTGATGTCTCTCCATAGGCACTTAAGTGTTTCAATCGAACTTTACTTAGTTGGTCTTTCTCCACCCCCTGCTCCTCTTTCAGAGTCAGCTTCCAGAGAATGACATAGTCATTATCCAGCTGAAATGTCCCTCCTTCACTTTGCATTATCTAGTCTGTTAAGAGGTCCTCTAGTCTTTTAATGTATCCACTTATCACCATATCCAATGCCTCTTCCATAGTCGAAGACATTCCTTTGTCTTAGCTGTAGGACAACATAGCCTCCTCATTAACATACATGCCTTAAGTGCCTCCATCCATGCCCTCCCCAAATTATCAGTTTTCATACCGCAGTGGGAGTGCTTCTCTAAAAGTTCAAACCTGGCTATGCTTCTCTCTTGTTTAAAAGAATTGAAGGCCTTTTCATTTTTCTTTAAATAAAGAAGGCCATTAAATGATCAACCATGTATTTCATGATCTGGACATGCCTAGCCCTGGAGTCTCATTTCATACTCCCACCTTCCTCTTCTTCTGAGCTCCAGACTCATTACCCTTATTCCAGTTCCTTAAATAGGCTCCACTTCTCTCTACATGGGAATTTTCACATACTGTTTCTTCTGCATGCCTCTGTTCTCCCAATTTCCTTTCTCCAGAAAACATTCTCTGATCCCCTAGGTCAACTTTCCTTTTTATATGGCTTGGACACATCAGCTTTCTTTGAGAGAATTTATCTCAGTCAGATATTTATGTTAGGGATTATTTTGTGCCCTCATTCAACAAAGATTTATTGAGCACTTATTATGTACAAAGCACATGGTAAGGTGATAGTAAACACTGGTGAACAAAAGAGACAAGCTCTATGTAGCTACAGTACCTATAATCTCATAGGAAAGATGAAAAATCAATAAACACAACAAAAATGTATGTACGTTTTGAATTGTAATAACTTTTTTGGAGAAAATAGAGTTCAGTGCAAGGAAAGAAGGGGTTTGTGGAAAGATCTGCTTTAGGAATCAGGAAAGAGCTCTCTGAGAAGGTAGCTTTAATTCTGAGACTTGAAAATGTGAGCGTCTGGTGGGGCTAATGACAGAGAAAATGCATTTCCTGCAGAAGTAAGAGAATGGAGAAGGTCTTGAGGAAGGCAACGAGGAAGGCAAGAATTTAGGAGGCATTTTGCATCTGTCTGTTTCTCTAATCCACAAACTTTAAGGAGAAGGGAAAATGTCTGTTTTTCTCTCTACCAAAAGTCTAGTGCCAAGCTCATTAGCTGGGGTGTATTTATGGAAATAAAATAGATACATAGGCATAACTAACTTTACGAAGTAACTTCATCCTAGAACTGAATGTATAATTAAGTTCAAAGTAAAAGTATCATTTAATAACTATTTCATAAATCATTAAGAAAATTACCAAAATTGTTTGTTAATTTGTTTTATATATATGTATGTATCTATGTATCTCTGTATATCATCTCTCCTAGGCTATTTGAATAAAAAGCTTCCCAGGAATGTTTTAAACCAAACAAAGCAGAGAAAACATGATTTTGGAATATCATTATCTATCAATAAAAGCTGTAAATAACAGCAACATCATGATAATACAAATTAATTTTTGTATTACTTTGATTTAAACTTATTCCAATACGTCTATTACAGCAAATGAAATATGGCCTGAGAAGGACTCCATACTTCTACATTGAGTCCTTGTGGACGAACTGCAACCTAGCTTAATAGGTAGACAAGACTGAAACTTAACTTAGGAGTATACATCTGTAACAATAGCTGAGGCTTGGCCAATCCCAGCAAGGGTGCTTCACCCATTCATCTGTAAAGCGTTCAAACTGTGTTCAAATAAGGCAAACACCAACCAATAACTGATCCAGCCATTCTGTACCTCACGGCCGGTGTCTGTACCTCATTTCCCTTTTTTTGTCTATAAATCTTAGTTTCTGTGAGTCTGCTGTGATTCTGGGGGCTGCCTCATTCGTGAATAATTCATTGCTCAATTAAACTCCTTTAAATTTAATTCAGTTGAAGATTTTCTTTTATCACTTCCTAGTAGTACATTATAAACCTTCTTCTTAACACATCAGTTTAAAATAAACCATTTATTCTTACATAAAATTCTTAAAATGCCATGTACATTTCCTAAATCAGATGAGTATAAACAAGCAAAGTATATGTTGTATAGCATGGGAAATATTCCCATGATTTGATTCACTATCCTAGATGGAAATTTAATTAAGTAGAGTTTTCAAGCTATTTTTATCAGGACTAGATTATTCTGAAAGCAACTCACCTTCCTTCTGAAGGAATATACATGACACTGATTTAATTCACTTTAAAAGTGTATACCTTCATAATGCATGACAAGTCAAAACATTTGATCAAATATATTATTGGGACTGAATTATACTAAATAGTGCATATGTTATAATAATATAAATAATACATAAAACTAAGTCTTTATGTTGGAAATAAAGTGGGAGTTTGTCTAGATAATTTAAACACTCACTTCTGCATTATTTATGTAGTTAGTTCAAAGTAGGGTTCAGGCAGGATGAGACTTGATACACAAATCATTGTCTGAATCTCCTGGCTGGCTTGACTGAGATGACAATTTTACCTGGCAAATTGCTCATGTATGTCATGATCATGTCTAATCAATTCCCCGTCCAAATTGTATCTCATTGTTAGTGTAGCTCTCAGCTACACCTACCTACAGCTTACTGCCACACTACACCGTACGTGTAAACATTTTACTTTGCATTTTATATTCTATTTTATATTCGTGAAGGTAAACCCATTGCCACCTTAAGCTTCATTTCTGGGCTAATGCCCTCCAGAATTATATCTGAACTCTACAATCTGTGAAGTAATGCTTTAATACTCTTTCTCTCACTCTCAAGTATGTAGGCTATAAATACTAAGTACATTTCATGCAGTAAGTCCTAAAGTTTTTTAGTTAACGCTTTTGTAAAAAATTGTTTCAAAGAATATCCAATATTTAACTCATCTTTCCAAAAAATATATTTTAATCACTTTTAACTTGTCAAACAAATTTGTAAGCTGAAATTTGGTTGGCTCTATAAATATGCTAAAACAAGCCAGTCAAACTCCAGGTCAACAGACAGAGGAAAACTTCATCAGGGATGTTTTGCCAAAGCAACCAGTTGTGGATAGCATTCATTTGTTTTTGTGTGTTTCTCCATCTTGTCTGTATCTTTGATATGTTTACTGTGTTGTATTTTACATTGTAGTTAAAATAATCAGTTAGGGAATTACAAAAATAGAAAAACTCTAGAGAATAAAGGTATCATAATAAGTTATTCTAGGTTGCTTTTTTTTTTTTTCTACAAAAGATTGCCATGCAGAACCGAGGTGCTCTGTAAACTGTACAGTGCTAGGCAGATATCAGGTATTGCTGTTACTCAAGTCAATCCAAATTGTCAAGTTTCACAGATGCAGTCTTAATCTTAACATTCTAAATTTCCCATCAACTTTGTGTTTTCCAAAAGGGAATTTCTATCTCTATCCAAATAATTATGTCAACTGAATCATACTGAATCATGTGCAGATTCAGTACTGAATCTTGTGCATATAATCATGTGATTCAAATGCTGAATCATGTGATTCAAATGCTGATAATCATGTGATTCAAATGCTGAATCATGTGATTCAAATACTGAATCATGTGCAGAGAGCCTGTAGAAGTTAGGACATCTTAACAGCTGAAATGTGAGCTAGAGGGTAAACTGAACATTAATTGTCTGTCCTTTTATATTTGTTCCTCATGGGAAACTGTATATGTGGAGGTATGCTAAATGTTATATTTATACATTCCTTTAGCTAATAAGAAAACTAGCATAGATTGTCTAAGGTAAGCATATTTCTGTTGAATGGAAACGGTCCATGGGCAAAATTTCCAAACCTAACAGAACATAGGGCAGAAGACAGTAAAGGAGCAAATGCATTTGAAAAAGACTTTCCAAGTCAAATCTCATAGCTTGCCTGGATTATGTAGTAGTCTAATTGAAATGGTTGAAAATATTATTGCATTTCAGTTGTTTTTTCTAAAAATAGAAATAACTAACATTTGACTGGACCTTGCTATTTTCTTCTCTTGAAAAGAAACTGCTTTATGCTCGTAGGCAGGTATAAAGAACACTAGTCTTTTTTCCCCCCATTCTGAAGGCATTTATCACTAAAATTGTTCAACTCTGAAAAGCCTTAGGCGTTCAGTGGGCCATTATTGACTGAGTACTGTTTTTGCTGCCCACAACTAGAAGGTATTTTTCTTTATTGCTTAGATGTAATATCCTTTCGGTATAAGTAACTTTACAGTAAAGTAAGCTAATGTGTACTCTGTCTAGACTAGAATTTTTCTTCACTCCACCAAAAATATTACTTCAACCTTAGGGTGATAATGAGTCAAGGAAATACTGACCCATGATGATACATCAAGTAAATGCTTTCTATCTCTATGAAAAAGAAATTCACATGCAAAATTTGGTTTTAGGTAGATTCAGCTATTTTTTGGGATAAAATGAGTTAAAACTGGTGATTTTTCTAAATATTTTTTAAATGTTTTAAATATTTCATTTTGAAATATGGCAATATTGCGATGGAACTCTATACCTTTGTTAATCAGTGTTCCTAAAAGAGATATAACTTGAGGGAACACCCCAATGGATTGTGTTCTAACTTCAGATGATCTCATACAAAAAGGAACGCTTGATTCCATTGCTACAAAATGTCATGCATGAAGGTTCAAGAATTCCTTTGAGCTGAATTTAGGAAAAATATATCGTAACAATATTGCTCAGCTCTTGAAACCTGCTACATGTGAATTATCAGACACTTAAATATGGCTGGTGCTGAAGGCCCCCACGTGGAGCGTGATATAATTCAAATCAACTGTAACAATTAACAAAAAGAGAATTCGATAAATAGCCCAACAGAAAGTCCTCGTGAGTATCCTGCCACCACCATAGAGGGTGTTTATATCATCAAAAGAAAAATCTCATTAAGCCAGCTAGAGCCTGTACTTTGAATTTCCCTTTTTGTGGAGGTCTTCTGTTCAGTGACAGCAGAGTTTTTCCAAGACATTTTCCCTGTGTTTTTCTCCTTTAAGTTTGCAATCTGTAGGCAGCTTACCAGTCAATTCAGTGAAAAATGAGAAAAAGTAGTTGTTTCACCAAATTGACTGACTGTTGAAACAGTTGATCCCATGACCCCTCTACATGTAGACACGGACATTTGTGTGAACCTGAACATGGCCTTTTATTTAAAATAAAGCAACTCGATGTGGTTTTGGGTTTGACTCAAAATAACATTGCCAAGATGGGGAGAGAAAAATATATATACATGCACATTTGCATTCATCTATTGGATTGACTTGTACCACATGGAATACCATCAGACTTTTAAATGACCTTGGTGGATTGGAGAGTGATACAAAAATAAGTACAATGAATTAAATTTAAAAAAAAAATAGGACAATTCACTTGGGGTGTGTGGAAGAGGAAAAATGAGCACAAATTCCAGCCAGACATGATTCAGTGCTTGAGCTGAGATGGGTAGAGGTAGAGGAATTCACTGGAATTCATGTTAGGGCCGTGCACATCCTACACACTCATCCAAGAGGGCAGTGCTAAATTGCTGAGATCTCAGGAGCAGCTTATAACAACTTTTAGAATAAGGCTAGGCATGGTAGCTCACACCTGTAATCCCAGTGCTTTGGGAGGCAGAGATGGTATGATCACTTGAGGCCAGGCATTTGAGACTAGCCTTGGCAATATAGCAAGATTCCAAGACTGAAAATAAATAAATAAATAAAATATTAAAAAATAAAATTGGAAGTAGCAAATGACAGAAAATAACTTTACAGAAATAATAATAACATCTCTAACATCCCTAATATATATTGAGCACTCATTACATATCAGGCAGAGAACTACGATTGATTGTTACATAAAACCTAGGAAATAGCTCATTCTCACATTCACAGATAACAACACTGAAAGACAACGACTCACTCAGGGTCCCAAGTCATTGTTGATGGAGCAAAGATGCAAGTCAAGCATTCTGACCCTAAAACTTACACTTCTAACCACTGTTCTAGGCAGACTACTAGATTATAATGGGCCTTAAATGTCTTGCTTAAGAGCTTACACTTTACATCAGAATCACTTGGGAAGTTTATTAAAACATAGATTGCTGGGCCCACTCCCAGATTTTCTTATTCTTCAGTAAGTCTAGGGTTGGGTCCAAGAATTTGTGCTTCTGTGAGCTCCCAGGTGATACAGATGCGACTGGTCCTCAGGCGAACCTTTGAGAACCTCTTCCCTAGACAATAAAAGCAGATGTTGTGAATTAAGTGAAAGATAAGATGTGTCAGATGAAGCTTTCGGTTACTTGTGCAAGGCGATGGTCTAGGAGAGATGAAGAGGGTACAGATGATCTCAAGCCATGGCTGTAAGAATGGAGCAGAGTCCTCATAGAGAGTGGTGGAATCTGTACTACCTGATGACAGACCCTGTGCTGGCTGAGGCAGGGGGCAGAAGATGGGGGTTCAAAGCCCATATTATAAGGTCAGGAACCCCACCACCTGAGCAACCTTTGAGTATGCAACTTGACTGATTCTTCGTCTCTTTAAGCTGAGGTTAACATGAATGTCTTCCTTATGAGGTATTCATGAGAATCCAGTGGGTTAAACCCATAAAGAAATAGACATAATACCCACCATGGGGAAGCATTTAACAAATATTAGTTGCTATTGTAGGTGGGAGAAGGAGGGCTCTGGGATAACTTGAGGCAGTTTTTAGCTTACAAGTCCAAGTGGATTGGTTTGCTTAGCATTCCTGGCATCCTCCACACAGGTTGACACTTCCAGGACTTTATTTATCCTGGATCCCATTGATTTCAGTGCCTACATGGTGTTATTCATGAGTGCATGTGGGAGGGGAAGGGGCCATGGCAAGAATGAAAGCCAAAAGCCCTACTTTTTTACCAGTCGTTTTACAGATAGAAACGTAGGCTTAGGAATCCATTATTTTGAATGTGATCTATGGACACCTCCTCTTTCTGCTGCCTTCCTACTATCCCATTGCTCATCCTTCTCAATATATAAAGAAAATAAATCCTGTGACTTTGAATCTAATATTTTCACATCGCAGTCACTTAAATCATCTCTTGAGAATCTGTGTGAAAATGTGAGAAATGTGTTTTTAAATGATATGAATGTGATGTTATAAGTGACACACATTAGATTTCTTAGGCAACCCCTAAATACATTAAAATACAAACTATGCATCAAGAGCTGGATTGAACTATGGATAATCTAACTCTGGTGGGGCAGTCATTATTCTGTATAGACTAATGTCAGTGATGCTTTAAGGTTAAGAATGAGATAAATAAAAAGTGGTGTATGCTATACTCTTTCCTCTTTGGGAAATTAAGAACATACATTAGTGCTTGTTTTTTGTTTGTGTGTTTTTGTTTTGTTTTGTTTTGTTTTGTTTTGAGGTGGAGTCTCATTCTACTGATTGAGCTGGAGTGCAGTGGTGCCATCATAGCTCACTGCAGCCTCGAACTCCTGGGCTCAAGTATTCTTCCCCCTCCAGCCTCCCAAATAGCTGGGGCTACAGATGTGCACCACCATACCCTGCTTTTCTTTCTTTCTTTCTTTCTTTTTTTTTTTTTAAGTAGAAACAGGGTTGAGCTGTGTTGTTCAGGCTGGTCTTAAACTCCTAGGTTCAAATGATCCTCCCACCTCCCTCCCAAAGTGCTGGAATTATAGGCAATGGGCCACTAGCTCTTGACTAATGCTTGTTTTTTGTTTTTGTTTTTGTTGTTATTTTTGACATAGGTTTCTAAAAATATGCCAGCAGTCAGTTAAGTGTACAGATGTGATAAAAATCATTTCTTCTGCTCTTAAGTGTTTGGTAGAAACCATTATTCTTTCACCTCTGGTGGAAATTTTTATTTGCTTAATAAGATATTTTGGTCATTTAGGCCTAATGTTACAAAATTATATCCCATTAATTGTACATTTCTAGAGAAAAATTTTCAAGTGAAACTGAACATTTCAATTATGCACTGCAGAAAATCATGTCCCTGGGAGCACAATCTATCATCTCAATTTATTCAGTAAGAGATGGCTTCCATGTTGGGTGGTGCTATACTCAGGTCCAAGCAAAATGTTGATATTATTGTATTAACTTCATTGCATTTGTAATGTTCGGTTAAATCCACTTTCAGTATTTTAGGCAGGTTTGCAATTTTTTAAGAGTTTTTCAGACTTGTTGTAGAAGTAGTATCTCAACAAGGTGGTTAGGAGTTTTTACATTCAAACCCAGAGAGCATCGTGTGGAAAGATCTCCAAAAGAAAAGCCTAATCCAATCCAAATAATACTTAAAGAGCAAGCAATCCAGAATAATGTCAAAGGATGGATTGCCACCCTGCCCCCACCCACTCCAGGAACGAGTTTTTGACATTGCAAATGTGCTTGTGTGCCCTCGATAGCTAGTGAAGGCAGCAGGTAATTAATGATAAGTCAAGTGGTTTCCAAAAACGTTGGAAGTTGTTCAGCTTGCCAATGTCAGAGATCCCTATATGAAATCCCTGCACATCGTCGCATCTCCTAGTGGGTGTTCCTAGGAAACTAGTTTAATTGTAACTTTAAAATATTGTTCTCAGGATATTAGTATTACTTGTCTGTATTGTTCTGACATTTTAGCCACGGAACGTGTTTTTGTATGAGAAACAAAACGCAGGATGACAAATGAATATCATCCAATTGGATCAGCATGCATATGTTTTCTGAGCCACTGTGCCCTTTGCTGGGCTCTGGCAAACTAGTTTTACTCATCTTTGTAGGCGAAGCATAATGAACACTGACTGTAACATGTACGGTTTAGAAGTCAGCAGCTGCAGACAGTGGAATGACTCAAATACACTAACAAACGCTACCCAGACATCCTGACAGCATAAATAACAGGGAACAAGATTTTTCCATTAAATGTTTTAGGATCACTCTACACTGTTGAGATGAACATTTTCTTTGTGATAATTCCTTATTTCAGAAGAATACTTTCAAAATTTTTTTAGTTCGTGATTTAAGCAGCGCCACTTAATTGTTGTTGAATCAGAAAAATTTTTCTTCTTTTCCCTCAGTGAGAAGCACTAGAATTGCTTTTTCTCAGATGGAACTTCATATTTCAGGCTGTTTTAAACATAAAGGACAAAAGTTCCCCATAGCCTTCTTTATGTTTTCAATAAACATTTATTGTGCTCAATTATGTAGAAAACACTCTACTAGATGTTATGGAAATTCACAAATAAGTAAGACATGACTCCTGGTCTTAGAAGATTTACAGTTTAGCAGAGGAGGCAAAATATACATAAACCTGTGGAGAAAGACAAAGGTGATTCTATGAAATTAACGCAACTACATTTTTGAAGTGGTTGCTTTCATTTAATTCGTTACTTTCTTTAATGGAAATCATCTAGTAGGTTTTCTGTTTATTTTTAAAATCACTGTGATTTCTAAAATAAAATAATAGACTCATGTTGATCATTTCTATACTCATTGATGAAGTATAGATTACCATATACTTTTCTGAAAATGCTTTCTCATTTATTGAAAAGAACAAAGTAGATTTATTTTTCCTTCCTCTCTTTCAAGTTATGTTTTCTTTTGACATTGTTCCATTCAGTAAATGAATAGTTGTTTTCTATAAAAAAGTGATTTCTGCTCTATCATCTAATTGCATATTTGCTGCTTATTTGGGTCTTCTTATTAAAAAAGAGGGATGTGTAAAGCTTACCTATAAAATGAGTTTTAGAAATATATCCTTTGATGCCAAATTAGTAATTTTATAGACTTTCCAAATAAAATTTTATGAAACCATTTAAGAGTCATATAATGGAAGAAGAATATCAATTTAAATAAGACTGACCATTACATGTGTTAGTAGAAAGACATTAGGCCAGCTGTTACTGAAAGTCACTATTAGTGATTATTTTGTTCCTTTCTGCATTGTGATGAAACTATTTAATCCCACACTCTAATGACTAATCTGTTGAGTATATAGTAATTTTCATTTCATCAAAATTAGCTTTGCTGAAAAGATAACAGAAACTTTTGTAGAAACTAAAAGTAGTTTTCTTTTGTTCTCTCTCCAGCTTCATATTCTTATAAAATGCTGACTTTCTTAACATTTTTAGAAACATTTTGAATACAAAATTTGAAAATTCCTTTGAGGACTTGTTTTCATCTGTTTATTCTTGTCTTTAAAAAGCCATCTATATCTGGGCATTGGTGGTGACTCCCGCCACCTGTTTGCAGAGGCCACTATAGACTCTGGCAGTCTAGGTGAAGTCTGGGATGTATATCCTGTTTGGAGCAGTGCTCAAAAACCCAGTCCTGAATTATTTTGTATCAGAAATTCCCATGAAGCCATCACTTCTTTTAGACAGAGATGAGACTTCCTTCTACTGTAATTTCCGAGTTAGTACTAAAGCCTGGTCAGCCTGAGACTGCTACAGAAGGCACTAGGCTAACCTCCAACAATCGGCTAACCGCTCCGAGACCTCCACAAATGCAGCCCCTTGGTGTTTCATTTAACGTAACACTTTAGTGACATCAGGAATGAACAAAGTGTTTTGATCTGTGATTAAAACATTAAGTATTTTCTATAAATAACAATACTAGCCAACATTTATTGAGTGTAAGTGGTGTTGTCAGTGATTTACATAGGGTTATTAACTCACACTCACAGAAAATGGAGCAATTTGAAATATCTGCTTTTTATACCCTATGTCTCAGAATCTGTGGAATCAACTCCCTTAATTTTTGACAAATAAATTCCATAGTACATAGGAGCAATCTTTGTCATCACCTTCATCTACTTCTTGCAAAATTATCATAATCTTCTAACCAGAGCAAAGGTATTCATTAACCCAAAGTTGAGCATGATTAAAAATCTGTTCACTAGGGTGAGTTTCTTCATCGAAGTCTAAGCCTTTTTATTTAAAGTTTCCATTTCTGTTCTATTTAGTTCACAAAGAAAATTTGATTTTTTTATATTGATAGTAACTAGGGAAAAAAATTAAAAATCAGTACTTTTTGTGAAAGTCATGTCTTCAAGCTCAACAAAGTTAAAGTTTTTCTCTTGATAGAAACCAATTCATGTGCTCTAGTCTGTGTTTAAAAAAATTTTTTTGATCTTGTTCAGAGATAGCCCTTAGGGTTTTGCAAGTAGGTGTCATTGTGCCTCACATCCCCTGCTGTGAAAATCAACTTGCATTTGAATGTGCATCTTGACCCATAAATGTCACTGTGGTCCACTGAGCATCTGACTTCAACATTTCCTGTTGTAAAACGGACAATGGGAAACAATATTTTTTCTTGAAAAGGGGGCCTGCCAAAGAGTATCTGTATATGTCCATGAGTGTTTGTAGCACAGACAGGAAAAACTACAACAGTCAGGGTTTAAGTGCATGTCTCCAGCTATTAAGCAAGATGATACAAGACAACAAAGTTTCTGAGCAGCTTTGTGGGGAAAAAAAAATACCAGATTATCGTTTCTGTTTCCAATTCACTTCTCCCTTTCACAGGACCCCATTCATCTTGGGTACCCTTAGTCTCAGCCTTCATATTTTTCCTCAAAGTGAGGATATGTCAGACAATCTCTCCCCCATTCACTTTGCTGCTTTCTCTTTGCCTCTACTCGACATACATAAACTTTATCTTTAAATCCACATGTATAGCCCAATTCATAGAGCAGTAGGCTGGTGCTGAAAAGTGAATGAATGACTAAGGCACACACAAAGAATGCAAGCGATGAGGCTGCCCCCCATGCAGATCCCCCTACCTAGATGACCAGTACCTTTATTTAGAATTTGTGTTTCCAGTAATTTATTGCACAGAATCTCAGGATTATATGCCAGTATTTCAGACAGAACAAAACTCATCTGAAAATTAGAATGCATAGCTGTTTTTAAAAAATCCAGTGTCTGACAGTGCTTATTTAAATCCAACTAAATCTTATTTGTTTGTTGTTTGAAATATGGCCAAAGTGTGTGACCCAACTGGAAATCCATCCAACTCGGAGAAACCATACATGTCATGAGTGTTTCCCTGCTGGTCTTCAGGTCAATGGGCACAGGAAATAAAGGAGAAATGAATTCACGTTTACCAGGCATAGACTCTGTACCTAGGTATGTCTCCTACATCCAGGGTGCAATTCGGGTGGAGTAGAGTTGAGGGGAGCAGATGGAGGACCAAACTCAGATCACTCCATCATGGATAATCTGGTTTTTGGTAAAAGTATGGTACAATCTTCCTCTACAGTATTTAAGAATTCACTTCCCTTTTGGACATTTTTCTTTTTGCCTTTCACTAGATAGGGCAAAGGAAGAGAAAGGGAATAAAAGTCACACAATTATCGATGAGGAGTTTTCATTGTAAAGGTTTGATGGACTGAAGATGGACTGAAGAAGAAAAAAGACTCACTAAAGTACACTTTTCTTCTTTTTAGAGGCTGATGTGGAGGTCATTTAGGGCTACATCACCCTGCAACACTAAAGCAAATTGACTGCTTACACGGATAACATAAGCATTTAAGTATATACGAGTAAAAGGTTGAGGTCAAATTTGCTAGCAAGAGAAGGGAGAAAAGATGTATGTGGATGGAGAGGTAATGCGGGGGTGCGGTTTCAATTGCTTTCAGGGAGATCGCCATGTGCATATTGAACATGTCAATCAGAGATAAAATGTGATTCCCAGGCACGCAATATGGCAACAGAGTCTAGTTGATGGGCTCATTAAAGCAGTTTGAAACACCTGCTTTCCCTGTTCAAAGGACTAAAATTCAGGGACTGATGTGTCAGTCATTCACAGAGAGGGCAAGTCTGTGAGTATTCAAAAACCAGCAGGAGGGCACACATGCATGAGCATGCACACACATACACACACACACACACACACACACACAACAGGATTATTTCACACACAGGGAGGGTAGACATTGAGGTGTTCTGCGGTCTTCAATCATTCCAACTAGGGCCATCGCTTTGTGAAAAAGCTCTGTGATTGTGTGGTGTCACCACCAATAACCATTGTCACTGCGTCTTGTCAAAGCAAAGGCCATTTGCTTCTGGAAGAAAAGCCTGGGATATATAACCGAGGTAGGCAAGGATTTTTTTTTTTTAATGGAAACATAAGCCTTTAAATAAATAATTGTCTTTTCTAAGCCCATTTTAAAAAAAACATATATATAAAAAATCATACTGAAAAAATTTATATTCAACGAGATTGTGACACTCACTCATCTAAAAAGGTTTGCTCATTCAAACCAGAGAGATTAATAACAGAAAGGAGATAAAAAAAATTCCCTGAAAGAGAAGGGAAATAATTTAGCAGTAAATCATAGAGCAGGGCTAACATGAATCACAGCAAAAGGTACCAGCTCTTATGATTTAGGTGACATATAAAAAATAGCCTTTCGTGGATTGACAGTTATAGGTATAAATGATAAAATTATTCAGCAGTGGTATGTTCTCTTCTTGCCATTTGTCATTTTGCATCTGATTACTTCTAAGAATTTAATTAAAGGGGTAACAGAACCATATAGACCTTTTGTGACTCTAACAAGCAGATACCTTTCTAAGCCTTTTTAAAGAAAAATATATGACTGCTCTCTCTTTGCTCTGTCTTTACTGAATGTTCTATGCATCTTCATGCATGTTATTTTTTTCTTCATGCTATTTTAGGCTTCCAAGAAAAATTTAGTAAGAAAACATTAAGAACCGAATGCGAAGTTATGCATTGTTGTTATTAGCAGAAAAATTATTTTGGTTTACATATGCGCTCAGAGAGTGAATAAGAGCCAATGTCTTCAGGTTTTATTTTTGAAATAAAATCAAAGATAATTATACTTTTTCTCTCTGGCTCTGCAATGCCAAGTGACAAATACGAGCTCTTGTATATGAGTATGTGTGTGTGCGTGTGTAAAGTACATATATATGTGTGCATAAGTGTGTGTATAAGTATATGTACACACACATATACACAAGCTGTATGTGTATAATACGTGTATATATATATATATATGTGATTATACACACACACGATAAGATCATACATTTCATATCAGCATTATAGACATTTTTCTGTACCAGAACTATAGCTCAAAGCCTAAAGTGTGTAGAAGGTGAATGACATCTTAGGAAAGTAAGTGTGAAGTGCAGTTTTAGCGAAGAGGTCCTTTTAGCATGACTTGTGCTGTAACTTGCCTAAACAGGAGGGTTTTTTCCTTATACTGTTTATTTTATTGGTAGGGTAAATGGGTTTTATACAAATAAATTCTGCAATAGGATCTACACCATAAAAATTCTTGTAAGAAAAATAAAAGTTTCAAGAACTAGTGTGACCAGTATACAGTGGGACCAACCAATACATTCTTAAAAACACACTTTGTGTGTGCATTTTTATTTGCAATTAAGAACAGTTAACACTACAAATCCAATTCACAGTCACTTTAAAGTTTTGCCTCCAAATGACTTCAGTATTTTAACTGACTAAATTAAGACTTTTCTGTGTTCCCCCTACCCCATCTCCCAGAGCAGAAATTAAATCAGTTTTAATTTATTTTATTTGCTAACACTGTGGATATAATTATTGCTGCCTAGTCTTTTTAATTGTTTTCAACTAGATGCTTGTCTTTAAGTTGCAATAGACTTCTAATTCCACATTGTTGATATTCTCTTGTTAATTCTGACAAAGCATCATAAATCCAGGTATTTAGGCTTATTGAATTTTGAAATGAGGTGATTAGTTGGCGCATGGATGAATGAATTGATGCAAAGCAAAATGAATTTTATGATTTACTGTGGTTTGCAAGTTCCCTTGGAACCATTATGTGCAAATTGTATAATGTATTAAGAGGTAAGATATCACATTTATAATCAACTTGGCAAATTTTGCTCAAGTAAAGATATTCCAGCATTCTGCAAAAGAGTCACTGTTGAGTAAGTGTTTGGCATACACAATTAATTTTCACTGTGTTGACTTACACTCTATCATTTATAAGACTAAGAGGCTAATGTATAAGATGTCAGAGGCTTCACAATCAATGCAGAACATTACGTGTGTCATGTTTTAGGGTTTTAAATTGTAGTCTAATGTTCAAGGTAATTACCAGTTCAAAGCTCTAACAAGATGCATGTAACTGAGCATTTTACTTTAAAACATAAGGTTCCTCACTTGTGTCTCCTCATTGATAGAGGACAAAACCATATGGATTTTACATGATTGTTCTTATTGGGTGTAAACCACGTATTTAGATTGGTATTGAATTAATTGTGAAAATCTGTGTCCTTGCATGCATAGACACAGTTAATTTAGATGGTAAATATTAATAGCATACTATGAGAGTAATATCAAAGAGCCCAGGCAGATCAGGACCTATGGTTAGAAAGAGTAAGCAAGCAGGCACAGGATGGTATGAGGGGTATCAGAGGGTCTTTGCTTCTACTGAAAGTCTATCATTAGTAATTCTTCCCTCTTTATTTGCTTAACACTCTTAAAACCCCAAGGTGAGATAATCAGCTTTTCAACAGTTAGCTGAGATCAGCTGTGCTAAGAGATACTGCCTTTGCCATCGAAGCTAGAGAGGATGAAACATAGCAACTACTCAAAGAGTTTAGTGCTAGAAGAGGCACTGTGAAAGGGAGTTCTGGACAGTTTAGGATCCCCTTGGAATCCCAAGGGATAGAAGAACCAGAGGAGTAGTCGAAGAGTCAGCCTGTACTTGTTCCCAGATCCACCATGCAGTTTTGCTACGTGGATAATCTGCAGCAAATCAAATGTGCCAGACCTTTCAGTCATAAACAACTAGTTCTTACGTTTGAGATCATATGATATTCATCCTATATAACTGTTTTAACTGAAAGTGATCTGTAAAGAAATGCACTGTAGTCAAGAGAGAACTAGCTAATTAGCCCATTGTAAATTTATGGGGTTGGGTCTATTGGATTAAAATCCAAAATATTCATTTCTCTATGACTTGTCTTAGAGAATTCACAAGCCCTCAGAGGTGACCTGGCAGGTTCATTTGCATCTAATCAGATCCATCACCCATAATTTTATTTTGGTATGTTAATTACCACTGACAGTCCATTCCTCAGACACCCAGTGGAAAAGGCCCTGAGTGCCTGGTGCGTTCTCATCATACCATCTGAAACTTGGAGCCATCCACGAAGAGTGAAATTATGTGGTCTCCTGACTTTGACTTTGGAAAAGAAGTGGCAAAGTGAATTATTTTTGCTCTCAGGGGAAGAAAAGGAACCTTCAGGAGTCTTGATTTTTCAGCTCCAGCAGCTCAGAATTTGGATCCTTGAGTAGAGTTCTGCAGTGGGAGTCTGAGCAGAATTACTCTGCCCTAGCTTCTGAGAGCTCTCTATGGTGCCAAAGTCAACATCAGCTTGTACCCTCTGGAAATCCTTTCCTCAGGCAGAAGGACTTGAAAGATTTTTTTCCTCCTACATGAAGCAGAGAGAATAAGAATAGCCTTGCATGTAATGGGCACCAGTAGAGATCTGACTGGCTGATTAGGTCTTCTTGGATAAACCTACCATGGACCTATTTTATTAATTTGTATTCTATTTTCAGAACATGATACTATTCTGGGGTGATCAGAGTGTAATTAAGAACACAAAATTTGTAGTCAGAATGCCTGGGCATCTTTAATAAATTTCTTAATCCCACTAAGCTTTTACATCTTTATCTAAAAATGGGGATAATAATAGTACCTATTCCACAGAATTGTTTAGAGTATTACATGAGATTATTCCATTGTGTAAAGTTTTTAGAACTACGCCTAAAACATGGTAAAGTTTCAGTAGTAATTAGCTGTCATTAGTAAGGAAAATAAAGAAGCATTGAAATAGGTTGGTTTCTGACATATGCACGCAAAGAAGCACAGCCTACATCAGAAAAACCTGGGCTTTGACTCCAGGTCTGCTGCTGGCTAAAGCTGTCAGTACAAAACAACAAATTCATTTATTAATTAAAATTTTAAAGACTTTAATATATAACTATGTACAGCAGCACAAACCTTTACTAAGTACCTACTCCTGTGCTAGATCTAAGGATAAACGAGCAAATAAACACAATCTTTACCTTCAAGGAGTTAACAGACTGGTTGTGTACATTCACAAGCTAACCAATGATCAATTTCCAGTTTTAAAGTAAAAGTAAGCTTAGAATGAGGTAGGAACAAACAGGTGACCTAGCCATAAGAATGACCCCAGAAAAGCTTTTCTTCCTGAAAATGGAATACACAGAGCTTTGCATTAACACCAACCAATTTGTTCAACCCAACTTTCTCTCTTATTCAGTTCTTTTATCTATTTAAGAGAAAACAAACATGTTTATCCCTGGCTGTTTTGTGATTTAAGACTGCTATCCTAGAAGAAAGAAAATTATCTCTCCATGTTAGTATTATTCCAATTGCCTCTCTGTCACCTTAACTTCAAAGCCAAACTACTTCAAAGTCAGCATTTTCTCTCTCCATACTCTTCAATCCAACCTATAATTAAGATTTTGTTGGATTAATTTCATTTTGATTCTATTGTAGGCACTTTGCTGACTTCAGAAAGCATAAAGTATGCTAAAATGGTGGTTTCTTATCATTCTGTATATTATAATTGACTATTTTCAACATCCTAAAAAATGCTATTAATATTTGCCTAACAAATAATTTTGTTAGTACATTATTTGTACAGTTGTTTATGTAATCAGAATGCTTTGACCTCAGAAATGTCTGGGAAAGACACATAGCTAAAGATGGCCTCTCTGTCCCTCAAATTATAGCATTGTGGAATAACCCAGAATTTACTGGAAGACAATTTAGCAAATAGACTCAACTCTTAGTAACAGACTCAATGGAAGGGAGCAATAATGTGAACAATTTAAAATCATAAGTTATCTCAAAATCACTTAAATGTAGCTTTCAAATGTGTTTATATTAGTTACATATATTTAAATATAGTATTTCTAACATTTAGTTATTTCACAGAAGAGCAAGCAAAATGATGAAATCTTTGGAGTTCAGTGTGATTATTAACTTTCTTTCCACTGGCATATTCTCTCCCACTCACTACTATGTGTTGAGTGTGAATCATCCCACTTCCCAAACTCGTGCTGAAGACTGAGGTTCCTTATCCATTTTCTTATTTGCATCTTGATAATTGTTTTAGGTTGAAAGACTTCCAACTTCTGAGCCAGAACAGACAAAGATTATTTTATGTTAATAAAGTACTTCATTAAGCAGAGCAGGTTAACTTTGTAGATTAAAAAACATTTTTTTTTTGAAAAGCTAATCTACCATGTAATGAGTCCTTGATCATAGCCAAAGGAAAATGAACAATTTGTGCCAGGGAAATGGGCAGTATTAATGACTGTATTCTTTTTATAGGCTAAGTGCTTTCTAGAAGAAAGACTTTTTTTTTTTTAATTTAGGGGGTAAAACAGCACTTCCATGCAATTCAGAATATAAATTTTCTATTTTGGAAATGTCATTTAGAATAATAATAATGGGAAGTAAAGTCATGTGTAAATAAGCCCCCTAAATCTGAACATGCGTTTGCATTTTCAAAGACTATGCTTTTGACATTTCATGACAATATGACACGGTGAATCGTAAGACTAGTGGAATTACATTCCAGGTATCGATGTACATTAAGAACTAATGAATTGAGACATTTTAGCTGACAGTTATAGTTTTATAGTGTGTATAATAGAAATCTTGTAATGATAAAGTATGTTGCCGTTAGACTTACAGCATACAGCAGAGAAAAGGCAACAGGGCTTTCATTGCTGCCTTCCTGCCCCTCTCTCCCCTCTCCTTCATCAATACTTCTTTATTACCTGACATTTATTCACCAATGTATTTACCAAACAGGACATTGTCTCCAAAGGCCACTGTAATGTGCTGAATTCATGAAAATTGTATTAGGAATACCCTGTAAGTCCATCAATAAACATGTTGACATGAAACATTCTGTCCACTTTAATAACACTGTAGATTTATGTACATCTAATTATATATCACAACAGCTCATGTAGACTACTTATTTGTTTTTTCATATGGGGAGAAATGCCAGATATAGGTGATGGGGATGTAGGCAGCAAACCACATTGCCATGTATGTACCTATGCAACAATCCTGCATGTTCTTCACATGTACTCCAAAACCTAAAACGTAGTAAAATATATTTTTTAAAAATCTGATTACATAGAATGTTCAAGTAAGGGGTCAAATTTGATTTATTTATATTCTCAGTGCCTAGCACAGGGCCTGGCCCACAATACTGTACATACTCACTAAATGGTTAACCAAATTGAGTTTTGTTATTATGAGTTTCATTCAAAATATGAGAGGACTGAGGCTCAAAAACTGAAGCATCCGGGATGATAGCTAGTGAGTTACAGGGGCAGAGATTGAACGCAGAACTGTGACTTGAGCACTCCGGGCCCTCTGCATGTCAACACTCTGATCCCACAAAGGTACAGACAGGAGGTCATGCGTTAGAGCGTGGAGTCTTGGGTACACCAGTGGAAAAGAAGACAGAGCCTGAAATGAGGAAGAAGGAAGAACAGGGAAGCTTCAGAAGCCAGATTTCATCTTTTGTTGTTGTTGTTGTTGTTGTTGTTGTTGTTACAAATTGTCTGGGATTAACTAACTTCTTTCTTCATGGCTCACACCCCTGGGACCCTTGATGACCAGCAATTATCTGTCTGCTATTACTATGCACTTTCAAAACTACAACTATGGCCCAAGAGTCTTCAAATAAAATGATATTCAGGCCCGGGACAGCATGGTGTTCTGCTCTGGAGTGAACTGATTATGGCAAGTGCCTTGGTTGCCATTTTCTGGAGACCAGCGAGTTCTGCAGAGGGGACAGGGGCACTTCCTGCAATCTGTGGCCAACTTCAGCAGGTGGAGGGGTGTTTCCTTCAAAGCTATCAGTAGATGCAGGAAGTGCATCACTCCAAAGTATTTTTTTTCAATTTTCTTATTTTATAATATTATATTACAGTACAAATCTCACTTCATTTGTATTATTAAACACTATTAAGTGAAATGTGCAGAATAATCAGATTTTCTAGTTCACTGTGTTAATTTCTAAAAGCAAAGGAGAAATTAACATTTATTCAATGCCTACTCTGTGCAAAGCACCGTTAGGTATGGTTTTGCTCCTAATCTTTAAAAAAAGCAAAAACTAAAAGCTCTTAAGATAAAATGTATTACATTTTCCTCTGTGAATAAAGACACACAAGCTCAAAGACAGAAACAAGGCGCTCAAGCCAAAAACTAGCAAAGAACTATTAACACCTGATTCCAAAGATCCCTGATTCTCTCCATTGTCTATTCTATGTCTTAAAGATGTTTCTAGTTATTTATTTTAATACTAACAAACTTTTCCATACATATTTCCCATAACTCATGCATTTAGAGGCTTTATTTTAGAGAAAATCACTCTGGCATGCTTTAACTGCAGAATTGTACTTAATCCAGAATAGTAGCCCCCTTATTAAGCAACCTCAAAACTTAAAAATCAGGCTATTAAAACAAAAAATATATATATATTGGTCTCCAGATTATGCATTGAAAAGTGGTATGGAACACAAATTAAAATACAACACTGTAATGGAAAACAGCAGATCAAGATTCTGACTTCAAATCTGTCAAAAACTAGCAATAAGATCTTGACAAATCACCTAATTTCTTTATACCTCAGTTTCCATTTCCGTATAATCAAGGTGATCTTGAAGAGGCCTTGCGATCCTAGCCATCATCTATGTATTTTACTATTTGTCAATAAAAAAGTGATTTTCAATTACTCATTTAATGCACAATTGTACCTTGCTTTCAAAAACAAGAATATAAATCTGTTCTCTCCTATGTAATTCACAGATACTAACATGATTAGAGAATCTAAATGAAGATGACTTTTATTTAACTTTTTTTAAAGAAAACAGACTTCAGATGAGACTATTTTGCTGAGGACTGTGTGTTGGAGAAATAAGTAGAAGAACAAAGAGAACAGTATTAACATAAAGTTTACAGTGTCAATTTATGTGAGTTAATGTGTGTACTCCAGTACTTGACCCATTTCTCGATCAAGATTCAGACCTGTGGGCAACAGAGATAAGAAAATACTGTAAGGTCATGTGCAGTGGCTCACACCTGTAATCCCAGCATTGTGAGAACCTGAGATCAGAGGATAGATTGAGGCCAGGAGTTCGAGACCAGCCTGGGCAACATAGCGAGACTCTATCTCTAGAAAAAATACAAAAATTAGCTGAGCATGGTGATGCACACGTATAGCCCTAGTTGCTTGGAGGCAGAGATAGGAGGATCTGAGGAGCTTGATGTTGAGTTGAGCCCAGGAGTTCCAAGCTCCAGTGGGCTATGATTGCACCACTGCACTCCAGCCTGGGCTACAGAGCCAGAAAGAAAAAGAAAGTACTGTAGATATATTGCTAATGTAACACATCACTATACAATTTATGGAGACTAATTAGCTGAGGACTTTTTCACAGTTGAGGTAGGAACAAAATATAATTTTTTTAAATTTAAATCGAGGAGGAAATTTAGGGCAAGAACTCTGAATATATGGAGTTTAATTTTAAGGCTTTGAATCAGTCAGACATAAACTTACAGTAATCTCACATAGATGCTGTTTTGTTTCCTTTTGTAACAAAACGAATCTGTACAGAAAGTATTTGAATTCTAATAACCGCAGAACGAAAATTGGATACGCCCTGTGAGGCAATTAGCACCTACTAGTTTAACCTCCACAATTAATGAATGGCTGCTTAACTAATGTGCACTTAAATCCAGGTGAAGATTAACAGGTCTTCTGAAGAGGATTGTTTTTCTTTTAACAGAAAGATCATTGACAAATGAGTGTAGTATTCCTAATGAGGAAGGTCTATTTGTTTCAGTCTCCCTGGCAAATTTTCTATGAAGATAGAGAAAATTGTCCTGAAAAGTTGAAAAGTGACCCTCCAGTGTGACTGTTCCATCATTCACATTCAGAATCAGTGAGAATTTCCAATAAAGTAGACATTGACCGCATGAAACAATGTCACTAGATTGTGCAGATTGCATGTGGGAAAATAAAATGCTCATGAAAATTGCCTCCTTGAAGTGAATGTCAGCATTTCTAAGTTTGATTTTTATTTTATTTCTGGGTCTTTTTTTTTTTTTTTTTTTTTTTTGCTGTGAGACAGCATTTCTAATATAAGTCAGGGACAAAATGATATGTAATTTTTTTGCTTCTCAGGAATATTTATTTCTTTAATCAAGTTAAAAAGAATCAATTGCTTCTAAATGCAGTTGTAAATACTACTGATCCATCTGCTAAAATTTGTAGAATATGAGGGGAGGAGAAAATACACTTCGATATGTGATCTTGTTAAGGATAGACCTCGGCTTTGGCATGTTCTCATAGTTAATGCAATACATTCCGTTTTGCATCTCATTTCATTGCTACGTTCTTGCAACTGAGAACATGAGCAGAAGCCTAAAAATCTTGATGAAATATTGAACCTCTTCACAGATGATCATCTTTTCCCTTCCCCTCATTTTTTGTGACCTAGCTCTACTGCATTGCTGCAAAAATGATAAGTCATTTTTGGTCACACAAAATATATTTCAAAAAGTAACTCCCCTTTATAGTAGCAGTCACTAGCATTTTGTCAGCTTGGTGCTGTGCTTGGTTACAGGGGAATAAAACGAAAGGTATCGGGGCTTCCTGTCACCGAAACTGGGGTGGAGGAACATTGCTGATGTGAACTAGAAAAGGGGAATATTGAAGCAAATCATCTGATGTGTTTGGACGAACTTCGATTTCCATTTTTTAATTTGTTTTTAGTAAGAAGTATTGCCATGTCAAATCAGCAATTTTTATACTTTACGCACTTCTATAGAAAATATGTCACCTTTTGTCTTTAATTCCACCTTCACTACAGAGGTGAAAGTGGTGTCATTCTATTTAATTGGCTACCTACAGTTCATTAGTGGAGGCAGCGTCGTTAAGTCATACTGGAGCATTTGTAGGAGCTAATCTTCTGGGCACTTAGCATTCTCGTTGACCTTGTTAAAGGTAAGGGAGGTCAGACTTGGGTTCAACAGAGGCACTCTCCCACCAAGGAGACTGGCATGACAACGTAATCGGTGTGTGTCACTTTTCATTAATCACACCACTTTCCTTTTCATGAAATACCAGCAGATAATTGTTACTAAATGTGATTTGCAACACTCAATGCAGTGGTTGAAGAACCAGAAATAGGCAAACGGATGAAAACATTGTTTAGCTTGCAGGCAGCAAGTGTTTGCTATTCAGAGGTACATCATGCATAAACATTGATTTAGACATGAGCTCACTCTTATAAGGCTTTTGCTGTTTCAAGAAAACCCTATGGTCAGGTTAGGTAAGAGCCACGGGCAAGCACTTTTACCTGTATGGCAAGGTTACATTCTATTTCAATTGCCTTGTCTGAAATGTATCAGTTTCTTTAATGTTAGGACACTGGGAGATTGCCATGGAAGAAAACCAAGTGCATGAAACAAAATGCTTGCCTTTATGGTGAAAGGCACCTAGAGGGCAGCTTGTTGATTTTGAACAAATATTTCATTAAGTTCAAGTGCCTGCACATGATTTGGAATTCATTTAAATCAATGGAGCTTTCCAGCTTTCTTTAATACATGGATACATTTATTTATGCACAATGAAGAAAACTTTTCCTTTTCTTATCAGAACATCCCAATTTTTAAACCCATGTAAAGCAAGTAACGGTACTTTAAAACATGCTAGGGGAACGTGAGGCATTTGGCATTTGATGGCTTGTGGTTCTCCTATAGCTAGGTCCTTGTCCAGTTCACCATTAGCACAGAATCTGTGGACCAAAAGCAGCCTAGTTCTGTGCTGTTCACCATACCAGCCCCGAGCCTATACTCAATGTGCACTATGCAAATATTGCTAGGCGCAGGACAAAGCCACTGAACAGTGCAAACTATGGTCTTGTTAGCTCTACACTGTAAGTTGTGATGGCAAAAAGAAGTGAGCTTCAGATATGCAGATAGAGCAGGAACTGAAACTGACTCTATGGAAAATGTTCTGAGGCTTCTGGTCCTCGCTGTGATTCCTTCACTTTTCTGTCCTTCAGTCAGTACGATGTGGGATCGGTGCTAATGTGTACGACTGCTTTCTTTGCTATTAGGATACACAAATCAAATAGAAGAATTCATCACAAACAATATGTGCTCACTGCCAAGAGGATTTCAAAAAGACAAATTAAAATTGGAAAGACTGTTTTTTCTTAAAAATAAAACGTATCAAACTCCACTTCTCAAAGTTTTCTCAATGGATAATACGCTTGTCAAACAAAAGCATGGTACTTAGTACAGGGGAAGAAACCATATTTTGGCTGAATGGAAAAAGTAATTTGATCAGATAGATACAGATTTCTTTTTTGTAAAAAAAAAAAAATTGAGTGATTTTCTTATGTAAAATCTATTTTTCAAATAGCACATTGATTCTGAAGAAGTGTTTTTGCATAGAAAACTAAAGTTTAAAAATCTAGCCAATAATAATATATAATGTAAACATATAAAAACATATTTTACTCACCATTAAAAGAATTGGAGTCCTCACTGCAGACACAGGTATGGCATTCTATTTTTATGAATCTCAGATTTCAACATGTGTTCACATTTCATATAAGAGTAACTTCTGTGACTATTGACCTTTATCATATTTAATTTGTAAACATTAGTCATTTTAGAGCATTTAGCACCTAATGAAACTGACACTTATATAAAGTATAAATTGTCCCTGGCCAGTATGAAAAAAAAAAACAAAGCTAACACTAATTAAGTGTTAACTATATGCTAAGTTCTCACTCATATTAACTCACTGCATCCTTTCAATAATATGTAAGGTAGGAGATATCATCATCACACTTCTATGGAAGACGAAGTGTATGGGGCAGAGGGCTTCAGTATCTTGATGAGGATCACACAGAAAGCACTGGAGCTGCTTTCAGACCAAAGCAGATCAGTCAGAGTGTACTCAGTCAGTCACTAAAGAACACTGCCCCAACACACATTCACATTCCAAGTTAACACACCACATGCCAGCCGAGTCTCTCCTGATTTCAGGCGTGGGAGTCGTACATTGCATAGAAATGGCATGATCCCTTTCAATAGACTGTGCATGTCTACTGTTAGAGAGCCTTCTATTCTCTGCTAAGTGCTTGGGGATTTGAATAACTTACCCTCAGGCTTTCTTTCCTACAGTGCAAAATATTATTTCTAATATACATAAAGGAAGATTGCACAGTTTTAACATAAATGGATGCATACAGATCTAAGAGGGGAAATAGGGAAGACCTAGTAACTGGATGATAGATTTTCGTCTTTAACGAGGTGCCATAATGATGCATTAAAACCTTCTCCCTCTTCCCTTTATGACTCTTCTCCCCGAGACTCAGAAACTTGATCATGGTCACTGTGTTTCCTGTGTTTCCCACTTTCTAAAGCAGAGCAAAGTGTAGGGGTTCTTGGGAGGTTGTTTCCTCTTTGTAACAGCTGAGTAGTTGGCTGACTTCACATTTCCTGTGTTGAGCAGGTGGAAGCAATGTCTGTCTGCCTAGCTAAGCTAATTTTCCTTTTCCTCTTGGCATCCAGGACTTATCTTCTTTCCTCTTTAATGGATGGAAATTCCTTGGGGAGGTTTTTTTTTTCTTACCTGTGTAAGAAAACAGAAAAGCAGTGTATTGTTTTCTTCAACCTTATTAAATTGCATTTCAACCTTGAAAAATAACCCAATGGTTCAGTGGCTGCTAGGGTAAGAAATATGACAGAATATTCAGATGTGGATAAAGCCTTGTCCCAAGCAAGCTGTCTATGAAAGGAATGACACATAGATAGCACTCTCCTTGGTCTTCACTGGAAGTACCAAATTCTGCAAGGAGGTAGGTGAATGTGGTCATTCAGCACTTTAAAGAGCTCAGTTCAACAACCCAAACAACATCAAAATAACTCAATGCTTCCCTCTTATCTCTTGAGGCTGTGAAGTTGTCATATAGCTCATCCTCTTTAAGCAACCCCTTTTATGTTTTCCCTTTCACTGTTCTATTTGTTACCCTCCCAGCCACTCCTCCTACCTACCCCTGAGCCCACCCAAAGAACCTCCTCAGCCCCAGGGGTCCAACCCACATTTCTCTCAACCTCCCTCCTGATTCTGCCTTGCAAAGTCAAAGAACTTACCTGTCCCAGGAGGAATATTGTCAGCAGTAGGTGTGGGTAGGAGATTAAGAGAGAAACACATTCTCTTTACCAGTTTGAGGGAAAGGGAAAAATTGCAGCTTCCTGTATGTGAAGACCTTTCATCCCTCACCAGTATATCATCTCTTCCCTCCTCCTCTCTCCTGTCTTCACTGACCCCCAAACAATTTTGTTCAGATACAAATTATTTTTTTCATTCTGGCAGACCTATGAACATATGAACATGAACTGAAATCATAATGGATGGACCCACACAGGAATTTCTCCATTTCAATCATTGGTTATTGAAAGTTTCCTAGCCTATAATATTTCTTCCGCATCTGATTTGAGCTCTTTCTGCGTATTCCTACATTGTGCCACACTAGGTGATGGGATTTTAGTGATGAAGAGACCCCCAGCAGGGTGTGGTGGCTCACGCCTGTAAGCCCAGCACTTTGGGAGGCCTAGGTGGGCAGATCACCTGAGGTCAGGAGTTCAAGACCAGCCTGACCAAAATGGTGAAACCCTATCTCTACTGAAAATACAAAAATTAGCCAGCTATGGTGGCACATACCTGTAGTCCCAGCTACTCCGGAGGCTGAGGCAGGAGAATTGCTTGAACCTGGGAGGCGAACATTTCAGTGAGCCGAGATAGCACCACTGTACTCCAGCCTGGGCAACAGAGTGAGACTCCATCTCAAAAATAATAATAATAATAATAATAATGAGAGACCCACATCTCTGTCTTCATTGGATGTAGGGTTAGTAGAGGGATGGGGAATGGTCATTAAATAAATCAACATCAACATAACACATTTATTCCGGTTATTATAACAACTATAAGAAAAAGTACAATCTGCAATAAAAATTGCAGGAGTGAAGTATCACCTGAAACTGGGGAGGGAGTTAGCCATTACCAAGAGTTTACCGATGAACTTTTAAGGAATCAACATATTCAAATATTATATACAAGGCTTTAGAGAATTCCAATTTGGGGGAAGTCTGATTTATCTTTTCTGTGTTCTCTTTTGAATCCACTGTTTTGACTACAGAACACTTGAAAGAGAAAGCTTGTGAGTCTTTATAGCAGGACAAAGTATAGGTAACTTCCAGCTTACTGCTGTCTAACCATCATTTTCATTAATCAGAAATGATTTATGTATTTTCATCATTGTTTTTCTCTTTGTTTAATAAGTAAAAACAATGATATTAAATCTTAAGATCTTTAAACATTGGTAGTTTCTCTTTTTTTCAGCTCATATCTATACATTTCTTTAGGAAAAATAGCTAATCCGTGCTGGGCTTAATACCTAGGTGATGGGTTGATAAGTGCAGCAAACCACCATGGCACACATATACCTACGTAACAAACCTTCTCATCCTGCACATGTACCCTGGAAATTAAAATTAAATAAAAATGAAACGTATACATGCCTGTTTAACAGTCGTTTTACCCGATCTCACCTCTGAGGGAGCAAATTTTGTGAGTGTGAATAGCATGGACCTATTCACAGGGTGCAGCCACTGTGGGCTCCTAACCCTACACTATCATGTACTGGTTTCATTTAATATAAATTTAAGTCATTGTATTAGGCTGCTGTAACAAAGACTGGATGGCTTAAACAACAGACGTTTACTCTCTCACCATCCTGGCAGGTAGCAGTTTGAGATCAAGCTTTTGGGAGGATTGGGTCCTTCTGAGTGCCACAAGGGAGGATCTGCTCCAGGCCTCGCTCCTTGGCTTCTAGATGCTGTCTTCTCCCTGTGTCTGGATGTTGTCTTCCTTCTGTCCATGCCTGTGTCCAAATCTCCTCTTCTTATAAGGGCACCAGTCATACTGGATTAGGGTCCACCACCAGTGACCTCATTTTCACTTAATTCCCTCTGATATGACCCCACCTCCAAATCTCCAAATACCCAGCATTCTGAGATACAGGGGCAGGGGTGCCAGGGCTTCACTATGCCAGGATGGGGAGTGTGCAAAGTTCAGCTTCTAACAGTCACCTTTGTAAAGTCCTCCATAGATTGATTGTGACTGTAATGGCACAGAACAGTCCCGATTTTCAGAAAATTAGTCAGAGATAGTGAAGTTATGCACAAGCCTATAGAAAGATGCAATCATCACCTTAGAATTTCATCCCACAAATGGGTAGGGTTCCCCAGATAAGTGTCCTTCTTTACTGAATAGAATGCATATTAAAGTGCTTTTTAAAATAATTTTATGTATTCAATGTGGCAAATTAGGACAAAAAAAAAAAGCAGGCAAAGGAAGCTGATTCTGCATTGGTTGACCTCACTGCACTGTAAGAAACAGGGAGTCTTTGCTGAGACCTGACAACATCACAGCTACAACCTGAATTATGAGAAGAAATAGGGGAGAAATGAATAAGTCCAGCTTCTGGCTGGATTTTGTCCATCTTGGGTCTCTCTTAAGTGTTCTGATATTTGTTAGCCTCTTTTTTCATTTCTGGCCATTCTTTCTGGAGACTGATGTCTTGAGCCAAAATAAGTTAGCCTTAGCTCAGCCAAATTGCCATCTCCCTGGTCCTGGAAGTTCCTACATAAGGATGTTGAATGTGTCTTACTTCTTCATCTCCCACAAGTGAGAATCTGATTGAAGTGGTAGATTGCAGGCCATACTGTTCTATTCTTCAGGAGATATACTAGAAAATGCTTTGCAGATGAGTGGGTGGGCTCTTAGGGCCTAGCTGAAGGGGACCTGCATTTTTCTACCTTTCTGGCTGTCAGCTTTGCATGACCCAAAATCAAATTACCTGGGAAGTAATACCAGGGGGTGAAATCTAAAAACAATACAAAACAAATACCCTATAATATACGTGGAAGTGGAAGACTGCTTTGTACTTTGGGTTTCATAGTAAGTTTGAATAATTGTTTTCTGCTGGAGCCATTTTTCTCTCTAAATTGAAAGGAATCTGGCATCTCAGAGACAAACAAAAAGTTCCTCATGCTAATAAGGCAGAAAAACACCATCTTTAGAGACCAGTCTGAAACTCATACACAAAATAAGTAAAACACTAGTATAATAAATCTAAAGTTATTGATAACAAAAGTCATTGTCCCTTTCTGGATCTTGGTTTTCTTATCTAAAATGGGATTTTGACAAGTCAACAGCTAAGCATCCAAGAGTGGTGTGAAAATTTTGTCAGTGGCCATACATGTGTTGCTTTTTTGAATAAACAGTTCATAAACGTCCTTGAATTACCGAAGGCATCAGTTACCAAAAAAGTCTGTAAAATATCTGGTTCAGATGATCTCAACTCTCCATATTTTTCCAACTCGACTACATGCCTGTTTCGAATCCTTCTTTTACTCACTGTTATTAAGGATTTATTGGTCTAAATGTATGTTAAGTACAAGCAGAAAATTAGCATTAGTCTTTTTTTCTGTTTGCAACAAATAATTAATTAGCAGGATTGTTTCTATTGATGCCTTCAAAGCTATTAAAAATTTTCAACATGCTACCTATGATTTTACATTTTATTTCATTCCAGAAAGTATATTAAAGTATGTTAAAAACAGTGGGTCAAGAATCTTAAAAAATTTTATATATCATATTGTAATCCTCACATACATTTTGCTTAAATATTCTTGTCTAATTACGGCATATGCTAATTGTTCTTAAGTCCTAAATGGAATGGTAAAATAGTGAGATAGATAGATAGATAGATAGATAGATATCTCAAATATATATATATCTCAAAACAAAACAAAAGATATCGAACAGCCACCTAAAAACCCAAACCCAAACCTTTTCTTCATAAAGGTTGAATTGATGTTGATGTTTTCTTTGTAATTTATTCAACTAAGTTTTTTCTTATCTTGTTCTGATAGAAAACATTAAAATTTGTATGTACTTCTGAAAGAACCAGTTTGTCTAATATGGCAATACGATGCTATATATCATCAAACCAAGTTATGTCTGTAAATTATTATATGATTATGATAATGAAAGCATGCCATTTTCTTAGACCTAATTATATATTAGGTTTTAATTTTATTTATTTTTGTTTTATTTTGTTTTGTTCTGTCTCTAAAATAACTGAAGGTTTTTTTTTTTTTGGTCCTAAATCCAACACTCTATGAAAATCAAATATGACCTTATTATTCTCCTGATCTGAATCCCTAATATTGTTCTCAATCTTGGCTATACCTTAAAAAAAAAAGCAATGAAAACTAATACCTGTATCGTGTTGCCAGAAATTCTGATCTGAGCAGTCTAAAGACTTTTTAAAGCTCCCAGATGATTCTAATGTGTAGTCATGCTTGAGAACCACTGCCTTAAAGAAATCAGAGTTCTGATTTCTTTATCAGAAAGAGGATAGCTGATTCCATGCTTACAGTCAGCAGTATCAAGATAGACCTAGAATGTTCTGGATTGTCAAAAAGCAATGATAATTTCAAAAGCATCTGAGATAGGGCAAAAATGTAGAAAGAATCCAACTGGAAAGAATTCCCAAAGTTGCTGTAATTTGAGTATCGAATAGAAAACAAATAGTCAATTGGAGTAAGCAGAATTTATCAAAAGCACTAAGTCCGTAATAACACTCACAAAAGGTGTTACGCTGAGGAGGAGTACAAATATAAAATTGTGCTAAAGGAAAGATGGGTTTTCAGTAATAGTTATAGAAGATACTACATATTAATCAATCCAAATTATTTATTCAAAGTTTTCTAGATTCTTATTCATCAACTATTGGAATGCCTACTGTGTGGCAGGTATTGTTTTAGACACAAGAGATACATTGTTAATTTCAATAAAGTTCTTGACTTCAAGCAGTGCATATTCTAGCTGGAGAAGACAAGGGGAGTAGACATATATAATAACATGTCAGTGAGAGCCATGAAGAAAAGTAGCCCAGGGTATGAGGACAGAGAGGTAGGAAAGTGTAAGGCCATTAAAGAGAGGACTACTGGGAATGCCTCTAAGATTTTAATATTTGAACAAAGATTGAGTAATGTGAGAAGCAGAACATTCTAGGCTGAGGGGCTTCAAGTGCAAAGGCCCTGTGGTATGAATGGTCACTAAGAATACCAGCATGGCCTAAGCAAGAAATTGAGGTCAGAAAGGTGGTCCCTGGCCAGATCACATATAGGACATTGGAGGGACAGGGTCTGGCTGCTGCACAGATGTAGGAGGGGACAGCCATGGAAACAAGATTAACTGGGAGACTAGTTGAGAGTCCAGAGATTAGGGTGGACAGGTGGAAAGTGGTTAGATTCAGGCTTTATTTTTTGCAGTAGCATTCAGAAGATGATTTGATGGATTGGGAGTAGCATATGGGAGAAAGGAGGAAATTGAAAATCAGGGATGAATCAAGTTTTTGTCTTGACTGGTAAAGAGTAGTGCCCTTTCCTGAGCTAGAGAGACTGAAGAAGAGTATATTTGAGGCGGAGCAGAAAGAATCAGTAATTTATCCTGGACACATTAATTTTGACATGCATATTAAATATCCCAGTGTTGAGAGGGCAGTGGGGTATTTCATTGTGAAGCTCAGGGATACGTTGGTTCCAGAAACAGAAATTAGAGAACCGTCAGCACATATATAGTTTTTAATGTCATGGTACCAAATAAGAACCTAGAGAGAAATCAGAGAAGAGGCTTGAGGACTAAACCCTGAGATACCAACAGTTAGAGGCTCAGAGGAGTTAGAGGAATAAAATCAGAGCCAATAAGATAGAGGAGCCAATAAGTAGGAGGAAAATCAGGAAAGTGTTTTCCAGAAAGTCGGGTTGCATTTCAAAGGAGAGAGTGGTAAACTTCAAAAATGCTGGCAAGGACCAAATAAGACGCTGACTGAGAATAGCACATTGGATCTGGCCACATGAAGGTAAGAAGACCAAAGAAATGAGGTAGTAGCTGAGGAGAGATACAAGACATCAAGGGAAACATTTTAACTGGCAATCAGAGAAGGACACTTTTAAACAAAATATGTATATTGTTTACTAGATTTAAATAAATACAAGTAATCCTCACCATTTGCACTAGACCTGGGGTACATGCTTTAGCTTTTGTATTCTAGCTGATCAAAGCAATTACACAGTAAACTAGGCTATCCAACAAGCCACATATGCACAAGAACTCATATAAATATAATTGAAATTATTGCAAATAGAGTCTCTAGAAGGGGGGAATACTAAAAATACCATCATTAGGTCAATAAATCATATATCAGTTTAAATCCACTGTATGCCTCCGGGAGGGCTACAGCATATATGGACATAGAAAGCCTCCCTGTAAAAGGACAGAGTGAGTCAGAACTCATGGGAGCCAAGAATACTATTTCTAGACTCAACTGTTTTAGAATTGAGATCTGCTTCAGTTCTTGGATCTTATGAATCTGAATCTATTTGAAAATGTCAAATAGAAACAAAACAATCCTATCTAACATTTGTAAAAGTAATACAAAATAAGAGATTGCAGTTATAAAATAAAAATTCAACAACATCAGCAATGAAGTCAATGAATGAATGGAAGACCCCTACCTTGTGAAATTTTCAAAGTTAAATGAAACTCAACCTGGTGACCTCCCATTCTTGTTCTCATTAAACTCAGTGTTTCCTTAGAAGGCAATATTGTTAAGTTTATGAACACAAAGCTTGAAGCCAGTTTTCCCAGATTTAAATCCCACTCCCACTTCCTGTTGTCTGTGTAATCTTAGGTAATTTCTTTTCCAATCTCTGTGCCTTTGTTTGACTAGCTGTGCAAAATGGGTAGGTAGTGGAACTTATCTCAAAGGCTTGTTATGAAGAGCACATGAATGAATCACATGTAGTGCTTCAAACAGAGCCTGGCCTGCAGTCAGCCCTAGGAAAATGTTCACAGTGATCCTTATTATTCTTCTTTTGGTATATTTATTATGATATAAATACAAAACAAACAATTATCAGACAAATCTCCATTTTTATTTTGTATTAAGTCAAAAGAGAAAATATTTTATTTCATTTTTTCCCTGCTCCTCACTCCACCCAATGCCAGCCAATCAGTTCACTGTCAATAACCAGATCAAAGGAAGGAATATGGAGAGACTTTTGGTTCTGTTACCTTCTGTAGACTTCAAGGCTCTGACATGGTTTGGATATATGTTCCCACCCAAATCTCATGTTGAATTATAATCCCCAATGTTGGAGGTGGGGCCTGGTGAGAGGTGACTGGATTATGGGGGTGGATCCTTCATAAGTGAGTTAGCACCATCCCCTTGGTATTGCTTTTGTGATAGAGTAATCATAAGATTTGGTTGTTTACATTTATGGCACCTCCCCACTCTCTTGATCCCACTCCAACCATTTGAGAGGCTTCATTCTCCCTTTGTCTTCCGCCATGATTGTAAGTTTCCTGTGGCCTCCCTAGAAGCATAGCAGATGCCAGCATCATGCTTCCTGTACAGCCTCAGAACAGTGAACCAATTAAACCTCTTTTCTTTATAAACTGCCCAGTCTCAGTATTTCTTTATAGCAATGCAAGAATAGACTAATACAAGCCCCATTACTCCCTCAACAATATTAAATACAACAATGTTTAATTGTTGTATTTTTCCCTCTCTTGGGAAACAGAATTAATAAGTGCAGCAGGACATCTGCAGTTTATTAAATGTATGTTATGTGATGAACTTGGCTTATCTTTCTCATAACAAATATCTGATTTTTTAAAAATAATTAGAAATTACAAAATTTCTCTTTTAAAACTTGTGAAAATATCAGTAAGAATGATTTAGCAAGTAACAATCCTCAAGTAAAAACTGATTTAATTAAAAAGTAGTACTTTTTTTCTCATGTCACAAGAAGTTGGGATATAGAGGGGGGCTTCAGGGTTGATTAACTGATTAACTCAATACCATCATACAGGAAGCAAGTTCTTTCTATTTTGCTCTCCAACAATCCCATCATCACTATGAACATTCACAGGTACAAAAGGAGTTATTTATTCTTTATATTTTTAAGAGCTAGGAAATCTTTTTCAGAGTACCCCACTGCCAACTTGTCCTCTCATGTCATGGACCAAAATTAGATTGCTGGCACCTTCTAAAAGTGAAAAATAATTATGGGCAAAATGATTGGTTGAAACTAAGTGTACCCTTGTCCCTGGTAGAAGAGTCACTTTTCATAACCCCACTGCTGCAAAGAAGTGCAGATGGTGAACACCTGAATAAGAGCAGGCCTTCATCTGCAGAGAGGAAACAGGAGGCATGGACTTGGTTAGGCCACCAACAGGTTCTTACAGTCGGTGAGCTCCTAAATGTTGCTGGTCAAGAACAAAGCAATATGCTTTTTGAAACCCCATTAAGTGGGATGGTGGAGTTAAACTTCACCACAGTCAATCATATTGCCCTAAGAGAAGTCAAAGGAGGTATTGTAGTTTCTCCTTTGTTGTGAAGCCTTTACCTGGGTTGAGGGAAAATCTTCTTGGTCACTTTTCCCAAAAGTAAGGCCTCCATGTACCTTGAACATTTAGAAATCACTCCTGGTGTTGGTAAGTTCTTAGCACCACCTGCCTTCAAATAGATATAAAACAGCCACATCTTTATAACTAATTAATACCACTATATTACTTGTGGTTTGGGTTACTAAGATTGAGAACCAGTAGACTAGATGTCCCTGTGCTTTATTCTGACCTCAGAATTCAATTATTCCTTAATATTCATATACATAATTATACTCTGAAATTCTCACAGAAAGGAAAAACTTGTAGATTGGTCATTGCCATTTTTTGTATTATCATACTTCATTTTTATTGCTAAATGCTCACGGTGATCAAGGTAGCCTTGCCAAGCCAGCATTTCCCACAGAGTGTCAGTATTCTGGTGCTGGGATCAAATAAGTTTCACAGGTTAAGACAGATACTTTATGGGGCCTTTCCTATGCTAACTGCTTTGTGACCTGTTGAGGGAGGCACATGTATCCTCAGATAAACTTACTTGAGGAAGAAGCCCTTTCTACACAGAGCATCCCCTGGGCATAGTGGTCCTCAGAAAACACTTTGGGAAACACAGAGAATATTTCATTGCATGTGAGATGGTCCATTGAAAATTTTAACTCTGGCCAGGTGCAGTGGCTCATGCATGTAATCCCAACACCTTGAGAGGCCAACGGAGGAGGAGCACTTGAGGCCAGAAGTACAAGACTAATCTTGCCAAAAGAGTAGGACCTTATCTCTACAAGGAAGTTAAAAAAATAATTAGCTGGGTATGGTGGCACATGCCTCTAGTCCCAGCTTCTTAGGAGGCCAGGGTGGGAGGATCACTTGAGCCTGGGAGGTGGAGGCTACATTGAGCTATGTTCATGCCACTGCACTCCAACCTGGATAACAGGATGAGAGAGCAAGACCTTATCTCAAAAAGAAAATACAGAAAGAGAGAACTGTGGCTCACTGGTGGAACAGATAATTCAGAGCCATGATGGCAAACCAGACTATCCTATCCTATAAGGGGTTTGACAGTCTCAGGAAGAACTCAGCCTCGTGGCTGTGATCAGTATATATTTTCTTGCTTCCTCTTCCTTTTAAGAACACACTAAAGCAAGTAAAGTCCATTTCTCCCTTCATAGGCCAGTTCTTTTTGTTAAAAATGTGGATGTGATGCTGGAATTCTTTTTTTATGAAAATTTAAATATTTATAAATATATGAAACATAACACCATTCTTATTTGTTTACCTTTTATTTTTAATGAATATTTATTGAGAACCATCTATGCAAAAAATAGTAGAACAAAGACAAATAAAATATATTTATTGCCTGTGAGATTCTAGTTTAAGACACTTCACAAAGTTTTAATATCTGTAAAAGATAACTATTCATTTCTATTGAAGTTCTCAGAAGCAATGAACTCAATATTAATACCAACTAATTGTTTTACAGCACTTTGAAAAATACATTCACTGATCTTTCTGTGAGATTTTGCTGGCATATTCCAGTGGATAAAAAGAACTGAGAGCTACCAATATTTGCCCATTTTCTTAATTACACATGGTAGAGCAGAGTCTGGAACTTTCAGTTTAATCCCACACTTTGAGAACCACTACTGTCTACATTATTGTTTACTTCATTCTTTCACTTAAGATTCTACTATGGAAGTCACCTCAGCAATAGAGAAGTTCTATTTCTTTTTGTAGCTGCTAGTACTTCATTGTGATGATTTACCAGTTCAAATGATGCATGTTTGAGTTGTTTAAGTATTTAGAAATCATACATAGTACTGCAGTGGATAGCCTTGTGTATATTTCTTTTACTAGTTTTGCTAATCTAGTACTATTGGGATGGATTCCTCAAACTGGGAATTCTCAGACATAGGATAAATGCATATGTAAATTCTTAACTTCCCCTTAGTTGGTGATTCAAAATAGTTTATAAATATTATACTTTTATAGAAAAAAATCCATTAATCCTAAATTCATGTTTCTTTAATAATTTAAAGACAAAGAGATCCTATCCCAAACAACGAAGTAACTACTTTCCTTTGCATTTTGTGGAAAATGTTGAAGGTACTAATACAGAATAAAAAATCCTTTAAACACAACAATAAGCAAAATATCAGTGGGTAACATTTTGATTAAAATTTGATATTTTAAAATATATTTTTAAAATTTAGAGCTTATTTATACTAAAAATAAGAAGACAGTATACTGATAAGAGCAAGAATTAAGAAATAAAATTTTCTATATTTAAATCCTAGATATTGACCTAAAATAATAAAGAAACTGAGTAATCTCCCTTTTCTTTATCTGTGAAATAGAGATGACAAAAATAGGCCAATTTTCAGGGTTTGCCATGTTTAAAAATAAAAATACTTAATCCACAGAAAGAGTTTAGCCTAGTGTTCTCAATTTTATCAGAACAACATGCCCTTTCTTAAATTAATATATACTGTCCCATTTGCTCTCTGGAAAATAATTTATACATAATATCATTAAATACATAGATAATTTTAAAAATTAATATTTTGCCCTAATATTATTTAAATAAAAAGGATGAGGAAACCAATTTATAATAAAATAATATGTATTGTACATGTGAATAATCATGCATAACAAAATTAAATGACATAATGAATAATGAAATGCTCGCCTTTAAAGGATCTTGACCATGGTGGCTACAGTAGTGTGCACACAAGTGTACTGGATCTGCAGCTCTACCACTAAAAGTGGCATTGACATCCCTGATGTCAATGAATGACATTAACTTTTTTTCCCTTCTGACCAAAGTACAGTCTTTCCTTGATTTGCATGGTAGCTGAATCCTGGGAAAACTCAGTGTACATTACAGCTATGCAAAACATACTTTGTATTTTAAGGTAAGGTTTTAGGTTGAGCCAATTAGGCTGAAATGATTGTAAAATGCAGGGAGATTCTTCACTGGGTAGAAATGACCCAAGACTTCTTGTACCACTGGTATCTTTCCACTAAATGTCAGGAGCTCCTACCTATCACTGGGACAACCAAAAATATCCCCACGAATTTCTAAAATGTCCCAGTGGTCAGTACCAACTCTATAGATGGCATGGGCTTGGCTAATGGTTGACTTGTAAGTACTAAATCGATATTGGTGATATGATGCTTATTATTTTTCTTACTGCCCCCACAGATCATAATAAAATCACATTTATTCCTCATACAGATGACCCGCTTGACTCCACTGTTCATCAGTCATATGGTCATCAGCAACCTTTGAAAATAACTAATATCTCTACAGTTAGTCCACTGCATGGTTTTATGTAAAGCTCAGTTTATATTTTTAAACCTGAAGAGATTATACTACTATTCATATGTAACAAGCTAACAAAATGTCCAATAAAATGAAGGAAGAATCTATGTTTGTATTAAAATTTACTGATTTTAAGAGCAATGTTACAAAGTGGTAAAGAGTCTAGACCAGAGCTATCATTAGAAATATAATCTTAGGCACATAGGTAATTTAAAATTTTCTAGTAACCACATTGAAGTAAAAAGAAACCAATTTTAATAAAGCAATATATGGATTATATTCTCTATTAATTAAATTGTAATAATATGTCTTTAACCCAGTATATCCAAAATATTATCATTTAAGCATGTAATCAATATAAAAGTTATTAATGAGATGTATTACATTGTTTTTCTTACTAAGTGAACTTCTGTATCTGTTTTACACTTGTAGTACATATCTCAACTCCAATCAGCCATGTTTTAATTGCTCAGTAGCTCTCCATGGCTCTGCCTAGAACACTGGGCAGCACAAGTCTAATTGCATGTAAATCAGGCTTCCTGGATTTGAATCCCAGATCGCCCGTCTGCTAACTATGTACCTTGGACTATCTTTTTAACCTCTCTGTGCCTTCACTTTGTAATTTATAAGATAAGAGTCATAAAAATAGAATCTACATCAAAGGCCTTGTGAAAATTCAATGAGATAACATGTATAAAATACTTAGAAGTGACACAAAGGAAATCCTGAATAGAGGGTAATCAATATTATACAGGTTTAACTTTTTTATGCAGAGTTTATCAAAATAATAACAGAAAAATATCAAAAGCTGGGGTGGAAACAAGAAATTTCATCAGTTGATAGCATAACATATATGAATTCTCCTTTCTCCATCTTTCCCCTGTGTCCACTCCCCCAACACCTCACCAACAAAAACTGTTTCTCAGAATATTTCTTTCAGTTTGGGATTATTAGCACATATTCTTGCCAACTTTGGGGGATAAGCAGAAGCACAGAATGTACTAGTGTTTTAGCCACTCCTGATACTGAGTCTTAGAGCTTTGATTTGATTTTGATCCCTTAGCACATATCATGTGTTAAGGGATGTATGGATTTGAATCTAGAAGTTGCCTGCTGACTTTTAAGTAAACAGAAATTTATGCAGGCAAGATCATTCATATAATTATTTCATTGTTGGGCCCCTTGCTGAATGGCACATTAGAAGTATATGAATGATCTAGGAGTTGAATGTGAATGCACAGTTATTGGCAGCTCCCCATGTAATAGGAGTTCTGTCTTTATTTCTTTGTCCATGACAAACTTTTTCATGTCAGAGAGAAAATTGCAGGAGATGATCATGGGGTGTAAAAATGTTCTAGTAGAGGTATTTTAAGTTTTTCTTTTATTCCATACACAACAGACATTCTTTTATTTTCAACCTGATGGTGCCATTTTCTGTTTTTTAGTGATGCTGATAGGCACTGTAAGTAAACCAGATAATAGACTCTTAAAGTTTCTGTGTGCAAATTGAAAGAGCACATTATAGTGCCTGCCTTTCCTGAGGTCTTGAAGTCTAACCAGTATGGTATATAAATACGACACCAGCGGAAGTTATAACAATGGTTTCTGTCAGCCTGTCTGAGATGGTTAGAGAATAGCTGTAGGGAATAGCACAGTAACCTAGAAATGTCCAGATTCTTCTGGCCCCTTTTATTGTGATAAATCTCTTGTGAACTTTGCAGAGAGGTATTGTTTGCAACCGGTATATCTCTGTCTAGAATGTGCATCTATTCCTCCTTACTGAACGATGTGGCACAAAAGCCAATTCAATTGTATTAAAAAAAATACAACATTGTGCAGGAGGGGAGTAGAGATAATGTATTTGAATAAGATGAATTAACTTCTTTCTATACCTTCGAGGGATAACTTGTGAATAGTGCAAGATTGTATGTTTAAAAATCTTAAACAGTGTTCTCTTATAGCAGAAGAATACCTCCTCTGGATGCTGGTTTACTGCAAGATACATCAGATGACTTCCTAACTGAGAAAACTAGGACTGTGCATTCTACAAAACATTGTATTTTTCTTTAATAAAAGAACTAAAAGGAAGTAATTATCAAAAATGCTGGCAAAATGTTATGTTCAGATAAATATTTCTAAACGTATGTTTGAAAGAAATTAGTGAGGAGTATAAAAGAATGGAAGAATAGAGCTTGGAAAGACATGATGCCAATCTTTTATGAAATAACATTCAAAGATTTCTTGTGAACTTGGAATTGGATCTTTTTCTTCCCGGAATGAAACCTCTATAACTGCTTTTGGATTACCACGTGTGTTCCTGTCACTGAAACTTTGTTCCTTCCACATAAGCAAAATGTCCTATGAAAAGCTCAGTCTACCTAACTTCTTACATGTCACACAGAGTCAGTTTGAGACCCATCTCGCCCATTAAGACTTCTCAAACCTCCATAGCTCATGATTATATCTTTTTACCTCCTATAGTGGTTTTTAGCCTGATTTGCTAAGCACCTATTGTATGTATTTGAATTCAGAATGAATCCAAAGTTTACCAAGAGTTTGATCGCAATGGAAATTATGTATTTAGGTTCATAAATGTAAGATGACCATCAGTGATTCCAGAGTTTCTAGGCTTATGTGGGCCAGCCTCTCATCTGTAATCTCACACTGTGTGTCTTTGTTTCACGATACTAATTATAGTGGAATGTGTCCAGCTACCCCACTGGACACTCCTGAAGGCAAGAATTAGTTTTGCTTATCATCTTTATATACTCAGCAGCAGGAAACGGTAGCCCTTAACTATGTGTTCATTAAAGGTCCAGTAAAATAGACACTGCTATGCATGGCCATAGTTTTTCCTTTATTTCATATATATACATATAAATGAAAAAAAGATATATGTTACTCAGGCATCAGGACTCTCCTTAGAAAATCCGCATGCCCAAACAAAAAAGTCCCATATCATACTGAAAAGGCTTGGATGCTGAATTCATCTATTTGGACTGCTATAACAAAGTACCATAAACTGGGTTGCTTATAAACAACAGACATTTCTTTCTCACAGTTCTGAAGATGGGAAGTCAAAGAGATCACAATACCAGCAGATTCCATGTCTGGTGAAGGCTTTCTTCCTCACAGGCTATGCTGATTCACTGTGTCCTCACGTGGTGGAAACACAAAAGGGTTCCTTGCAGCCTCTTGTATAAGGGCACTAATCCCATTCATGAAGGCAGAGCCCTTATGACCTAATTATCTCCCAAAGGCCTCACATCCTCATCCCATCACCTTGGGGGTCAAGGTTAAAACATATGAATCTGGGGGATTCAAACATTCATCCCAGGGCAGACAGTAGGAATTTCCAAGTGTTGGAAGATAATATGTAATTATAAGCAATAGTTTCTATCATAAATTCAACTTACACAGAATTTAAATGATGCCTTGATGCTCGTTAAAATGAAATCTGGAATCATGGAAGTAATGACTCTGTAAATACCTCTGGGTCTCTTTGCTAATTCACATCCACTTCCTTTGATTCCTATTTGGTATTCAATTTCACAAATATTTATTGTGTGCCTACTGCATGCATGTTTCATTTGTTTTATATTAATGCAATGCCTCTACTGTGTGACATTCTCAAAAGACCTTGATACCTTAATGTGCTTGATAACTATTTTCGAAGAACAACTCTTTATGAAGCTGGGTCATATATATTTTTCAATTTTTTATCATATATTTAGATTAAAATATTCAAATATTGAGCAACATATACTTCTAAATCAGTATTTCATTCTTTTTTTCCTCTTCTGAAACAGAATGTTATTTATTAAGGAAAAAACACTAATAACATGGCATTATTTTGATAATAGACTAAGAATGAACAGAGAGAACAATGAATTAAAATTCCATGTTAGTACTGTTACATTTTTCCCATTAATATTCTAAGCCAATATTATAATTCTCCCAAGATATGCCTATTTGATGTCATTTTTTATTTCATGTATCCTTACTGTGATTATTTTGATATGTAACAGTATTGTATTCCAGTTATGTGTGGTGTTACAGGCTGCATTTTTATACCATTTTTTGCTCACCCACTGATTAAAAGTATTTATAGAGGGCATTCATTTTCTAAAATTAAAAATTAGCTTGGATTTTTCATTGACAAGCTGTATTTAAATGATTTTGTATTGAAATATGTATTGGGTGGCATGTGTACATTTAAAACTATAAAGTTATTTGATTTTTTTTTAGCAAACACTCAAGAATTCTTACATCTGACAAAAGTCTTTTGAATATTCTCAGTGGGAAAAAGTCTTTGTCCTTTGAAAGCATATTTGAATTTTTTGAAATAGCCATAAGTTATTCAATGTCAAATATGTGAAATAATTTTGGTGATCACACTGGCAATATTATTTTTTAAAAGAAATGAGGTTGGACCATAAAGCTAAGTTTTCGTGTGTGAGTCATAAATTAATTCTGAAGGAAGTCTCTCTGGAGAAGATCTACTGAGAGGTCCATCACTGAAATGAGGTTTCCAGTGGGATGACCGTGTACTGGGGTGTCAAGGCTCTGAGAGATGGATGCCAGAACAGGGCTTGCCAGAAGCACGTAGGAGAGACACCTGATCCAGGTGAGGATGAAGGCAGAGTCAGGGACAGTATCTCTGATGAACCAACTCCTGAATTTATGACCGATGGATAGCATTCAGATAAATACTAAGGGTAAGAAAAACAGGTCATTCCAGGAGGGGGGAGCATTATGTGCAAGAACAGAGAGGCAGGAAGATATGTAAAATATTGTACTGTAAGGCTGGAGGGTGAGGTTGGCAGGAGATGATGTTGAGGAAAGAAGAAGGGTTAAGGTAGAGTTGTAAATGTTGTGGCCTGAAGTTCAGCCCTTATCTTGAAAGCTGAGAAATATCTTAATTCTTTTTTAATTAGGCCCCTACCTACACATGGTCAAACATACATGATGGAAAGCTCACTCTGGCAGTCGGATAGAAATGGAATGGGTAGGGTAAGATCTGGGGAGGAACAGGAATGCATCCAGGGAAGATGGAAGTCAAACCTAGGTGGGGATAGCAGAAAGGGAGTGTGTGCAAAGATTTCAAAAAGGCAAAGTTAACAGACCTGCTGGCTTAGCATGGGCAATAAGGATATGTAAAAGTAAGAAGTGTAAGATAGTGTGTAGCCTCTTGGCTTAGACTACCAGGTAGATGGTGTGGCCATCACTGACTTAGAAAATATAGCATAGGAAAACACATCCGACATTCAGTTAGGATGTGCTGATGCAGTAGTGTCCATGGAAGATGCATGTGGACTTGTCACTAAGGCTGGTCAGTATTTGGTTGGGAGATCTGGGGAGTAATCTAACAGGACATGAAAATTTAGAGTCAACAGTGGACAGAGATGAGGCTGCAGTGAATGTAATCCATGTATTCAAGGGTTTGTAAACTGAGATGAAAAAGAGATCATGAAATACCTCTAGGGAGCTACCCACAACTGTCAGGCTAGTGTGAAGAGATTCAAAAGACACATAAAAAGAATGGAAGGGTAGCAGAACTGGAAATCAGGGTAAAATGGAATCCAAGGGAAATGAGTGTTTCAAGAAGAAAGAGGTCATTGGTGTCAAAAGCCTAGACCAGTTCATGGCACATAGTAAGTACTAAATAAATACTGGCTAGATGAAACTCCTAGATGAAATTACATGAAGACTTAAGAATATCCACTGATGATGACCATTGCCAATATCCTATGGAGTACATGGATAGAAACTCTGTTGCAATGAAGTCTAGGAGTGAGTGGGATGTTTGGAATTAGAGACATTGACTATAGACCACTCTTTCAAGGAAACATAATTATAAAGGAAAAGAAAAGGAAGTCTGTAGCTAGAAGTACCATAAGGATGAGAGATTTGTTTTATTGAGTAGTTGGGAGAAAGTCTTTGTCTCCCAACTGATTTGATGGTTAATAATTACTTCTGGTAGGAAACATGGAAAACACAGAAAAGAATAAAATTAAAATTATTCATAATATATTTTAGTATATATATATATTTTGTATCTATACAGTACATTTTAAAATGAAATTGTAATAATAGTGTGGATGCAATCTGTCTCCTTTATTCAATCTTTATGTTTCATTATAATTAACTATCTTTCTCTGTTCTTAAATATTCCTCAAAAGCATAATTTTTATTGGCTGCAGATAATCAAGAATATACTCTGGGGAACTCACTGGGCAAAGCCATAGGTGAGTCCTAGTAAGCACAGGACTCATCGTATGTAGGGGTCTAGAAGGAATACAAAGGGCCAGGATAGATGGACAGTAGAAACACTATCAGGGAAGGAAGCTGCTCTCTCTCTCTTTATATATATGGGCTTTTTCTTTTTTGTTTTTGGTTTTTTTTTTTTTTTTTTTTTTTTTTTGCTTCTGAGCTCAGTATGGTCTACTTCCTCTCTGAGAACTTAATTACACCAGAATACTGACTTAATAAAATGTGTGTTCTACTGAGTCAGAAAACAGGGACATGGAGGGGACACCAGAATGTCATCGACAAATCGTCAACATAAATAAAGTACTGGTCTAGCTCAGACTTGGCCAGACATCCTGTCCTAAATTTCAATGATTGTACAATGATGTTGAGTATATTGGTGAAGTCAGCCCTCAGAATATTCTCTTATATCTCTGAAGTCACTGCAATTCAGACTGACTGTCTACTGTATCTCATGTGACCCTATCTTCCTAGAATTTCCATTCATTATCCTCCTTTTAACTCTTGATGACTTTCTTCTGTGTTAGCTTTTTTTATTTATTGGAATCCATTTTTTCATTTTCTTGATTTTTCTTTCTCTTTTTGGTAGAGTACATTCCCCAGTAGTTTAATCAGAAAGGAACATGGGAAGTAAATGTATTTCTCTTGGATATCTGAAAATACTTTTATTCTGCCCCCAGTTGATGGACTATTTAGCTGGGTATAGATCTCTAGGTTGGAAATACTTTTCTTTCAGGATATTGAAAGACATTGTCTCATTATTACCTAGTTTTCTGTTGTAGCTCAAAAGTTTTTCTGACTTTGCATATGACCAGTTTTTTTCTCTCTGAAATCTTTTTGAACTTGGCTTGTTCCTAAGTTTGCTTTTTGTTTGTTTTTGTTTTTGTTTTTTGTAGAGATGGAATCTAGCTCTGTCTCCCAGGCTGCAGTGGCGCGATCTCACTCACTGCAACCTCTACCTCCGGGGTTCAAGCAATTACCCTGCATCAGCCTCCTGAGTAGCTGGGACTACAGGCACACACCACCAAGCTCAACTAATTTCTTTTGTATTTTATTAGAGACAGAGTTTTACCCTGTTGCCCAGGATGGTCTCAAACACTTGAGCTCAGGCAGTTCACCTGCCATGACCTCCCAAAGTGCTAGGACTGTATAAGTTCTCAGTTTCACAGTGATGTGCATCAGTAATGTTCTATATTCATCTAGTATGCAGAGATCTAAGTGGATTCCAGAAATTTTTTTTGAATTATTTTATTGATGGTGCACAAAGACAGTTCTCAATGGGTTTCTCATAGTCCAGACCTGCACAGTCTGGACATTCTGAGAAAAGAATATTTTTTATTAGCGAACCTTAGAAACTGGAGATAGTGTATCCCTCTAAAGAGATTTAAAGACATGCTTCCCCAGAGACGTTCTGAAGTGGTAAAGAAGAGCCTTCTACTTTTTTTCCCTGGAGATATTTGCTTACATTCCAGGATAATGAGCAATCTCTTTCTTTTTTCTTTTTCTTTTTTTTTTTTTTTTTTTTACTCTTGAGCAATCTCTTTCTTTCTGGAAGGGAGAATGAACAGATGTCCCAGCAGACCTATAAAAGCTCAAAGTCATGTAAAACATGGGATGCTTCTCCAGTGGTTCACCTCATTGCACACACAGGTAAAATCCAGTTCCTTTCATGTTGCCCTGTGGTGTTTGGAGCATAGAGAACCAACAAAAGACACTTTTCCAGCTGCTGGTTTTACTATGGGTAATAAATGATTTGTTTCTCTGATTCAGAGATGTTCCATCTTCTGTCAACATATGTATGTAAAGCTGTTGTAGGATAACTCATTTGCCTTCAACTAGAGTAAAATCTCGAGCCTTCTGACTTAATAATGGCTATCTGTTGTCCATTTTCTCTATTCTTTCTTTCTTGGTATCATACCTCCTGGACTGGTTCTGTAAGTATTTGCCTATCTTCCATCCCAGGTTATCTCATTATTTTCTAATATTCTACTGAGTTTTTCATTTCTGCCATCATATTTTTAATTTCCAAAAGCTCTTTGTTTTCTAAATGTAACTTATTTTTAATAACATCTTGCTTTTGTTTCATAGATAAAATATCTTTTTTATCTCTGTAATGTAATTAATATATTTCAAAGATTTCTTCTGCCCCCACAGTGACTGATTTGGGGGTATTTTGTTTGTTTTAATCTCTATCTTTTATACTAAAAGCTTTTTTAGACATCCAGTTATCATTGGTTGATGATTTGTATTTAAAATATGGAGACTAAAATACTAAATGAAAATTCTACTCATTGAAGGAATGGATACTGACTTTGAACTTGACCCTGGGGAAATCAGGCTGCCTTTTACTGCTATTTGAGGTGAGGTATTTTTGGTGTTTCTTCTCTGGCAGATCAGAATATACATAAAATTCTCTACTATTGTTCTGTCTGAGGGGCAAAGGTCAGATTGCCACATTTCGGGGAGTAAGAAAAGTGATGGGGAGGAAAGAAGTGTTTTCAGCAGTCAATATATACCTATTTCTTTCATTCCAATTTGGTTAAAGGTAACTCTGCTCTCTACCATGTTTGACATTCCCCTGGTCTGGAATTCCTCTATTTTACCTTCCAGAGAGTAAACCTCTAGACTCAGGCTATCGTGCAGGACAAATTGAGGTTGCTCCACAGCTTTCCCAATGGTCAGCTTAGGCTTTAGCATCCCTAGACCTACAAAATATATTACTGCCCATCCTTTGCTTTTTAGCCTCCAAAAGTTTGTTGATATTCTCTCCTCTCCCACTCTCCCTATCCTTGTGAGTATTTTTACTGATGTTTAGAGGACATCAGGAAGGAAAAGTATTAAAAATACATGTGTAAATTGTGTAAATTGCCATCCTTCCCTGAAACCTGGTTTATTTCTTTATATGAATTGTACATACATTTGTACACCATTTAAAACTGTGAAATAAGGATCCAACATTCATATTCTTTTTTCTTTTCTGAAATAGGCAGCTTTCAAACCATTTTTTAATGATGTATTCTTCATCCCTTGGTTTGTGATGGCTTGTGATTATTAAAGGCTAAGATCTAGTTCAAGACTACCTATTGTGTTCATCCATCAATTCGTTCAGTCCTAATACCAGTACCATAGTATTTTAGTAATGACACTTTAGGGAAAAGCTTAATATCTTGTATGCCAAGACTCAAGACATGGATTTCAGATGTCCTGCTTGCAGTTCAAAAAAATGTATATAACTTAAAAGTGTTTAAAATGCTAACAGGAAAGAACAAGAAGGAAAGATGTATTAATGATAAGAGAGAATGAGAGACAGTTGGATTTTTTAAAAGCATTTACTCATTAGAAAATACAAGTATTCATCCAAATTACATGTTATTAAAATATATTTTATAAAATTAGCAAACTGTATTTAAAAATTATAGAATAAATGGTTTATTTCAAAATATAAATATATTTATTCAAACATTAGAAGCACATAAATTTTAACCACCCACTATATGCTAACTGAGGTCCCTGGGGAGTCAAAATGAGTTGAAGAACACCAATTTTCTTTCCTACCATGTAGAAATATTAGAGAGCTTTATATGTAATGAGTGTCTGCTGTTCTAGGCCTGTATTGGGTATTTTGCATGCAATTTCACATATACACTTTATACTAACACCGTATATAGGTATTATCATCTCAGTCTTCAAGGATATAGGAACAGAGGCTCAGAAAGGTTAAGTAACTTGTATGAATTCACTCAGCTATGAAATATTGCTGTTGAATGTCAAACTCAGTTTCTTCCAGTCCCACGAGTATAAGAAATAAATGTGTGAGAGGAAAAAACCAAACTGTTTTTCCTCTGCTCTCACACCACAGCAATCAACACAGAATACTTCTGTGACCAAATCTGTAGGGGTTTCTTCCCACCAACAAGCAAGCAATCAATTCTGCAGCAGTCTCAAGCTGGGTGTCCTGTAATTCAGTTCAATTCTGCCACCATCTACCTAGTGATAGCATCAGATCCCACAGGTTGAGGGCTCAGTCCCAAAGATCACCCCCGCTTCCAAACTTCTGATGACCACAGCAAGCCCCAGGTTGTTCTACCTGCATTTCTGACCAACCAGCTAAAATTGCGGTTCCCAGATACCCTCTCTGGCTTCAATTAATTTGTTAGAGCAGCTCACAGAACTCAGGGAAACACTTTCATGTACTGGTTTATTATAAAGGACATTAAAAAGGATACAGATGGAGAGATGCATACAGCAGGGAGAGATAAGGGGGGAGGAACGTCACCCTTCAGGAACCTCCACATGTTCAGCAATCTGAAGCCCTCCAACTCCACGCCCCCTGGGTTTTTATGGAAGCTTCATTACATAGGCAAGATTGACTAAACTGTTGGCCATTGGTGATCAACTTAACCATCAACCCCTCTACCTTCCCCAGAGGTTGGGTGACCTAAGATTAAAAGTTCCAACCCTGTGAGAAAATGACTGCTTCCCCTGGCAACTAGCTCCCACCCCCATCTTGTAGTATCTAAGGGTTTTCCAAAAATCACCTCATTAATATAGGCTCAGGTGTGCTTGAAAAAGCTTGTTATAAATAACAGAAGCTGTCTATCACTTTTATTGCTTAGGAGCTACTTCAGGAACCAAGAGCAGAAGACCAAATACTTTAGCAAAAGATAGTCTCTAATCACTTAGGGAATAACAAGGGTTCCAGGAGCAGAGAGCCAGGAATCACAGATGAAAACCAAATATATACTTTATAATATCACAGCTTGAGAAAAATTAATACCATCTAACTCACATAATCTGTTGAAGAGCATGTATGTCATTAGCCTTAGAGAAAGTTGGCCTTTAGAATATTAGAGAAAATATTTACTATATTTTACTATTTGTCAGATTTACTAGAATATTTTCAAATATGAGCATTTGAGAATTGAGAACATAAAATCCATAAATGCATTATTAAGCATCCTTGAGACTTCCTGGTTCCCAAGCTTTTAAGTATTAAGGATAAGTTTTTAAAATTATATATATCTCCATGTTCTAATTAGACTGGACCTCAGCTAATAAGGATCAACTGACTCTCAGATTTGATCGCTAGCCCTAATGTTAGCTTCAGAATCAATCACAAGTCGACTATGCCTTAATTTGGTAGGTAACACACGATTTGATCTTATAAATCCTAGAAAATAAGATAGCCACTGAGTAAATATCAGACATGATTTTTAAAGTTGCTTATAGATTTTCCCACCGAAGTCAGATCAGTCTGATCTTTTTGTGATAAACAATGTAATGTTTCTAGAGTCTGTAATAGACTCATGTAAATGCTTTTTAAAATGTTTATCAAAAAACAGTTGAAAAGAGATGGTGTTGTTCCATTTAATGAAAATGATTATTTCTACCTGATAATTATATCATCTAGGTATGTTTCAACTGAATGACAAAACTAGTAGTAGTAGTAGCAGCAGTGTTACTGGAAAGGGGTTCTGATCCAGACCCCAAGAGAGGGTTCTTAGATCTCACACAAGAATTTGGAGCCAGTCCATAAAGTGAAAGCAGTTGAGAAAGTAAAAGAGTAAAAGAATGGCTACTCCATAGGCAGAAGGGCAACACGGGCTGCTTGACTGAATATACTTACAATTTTTTTTGATTATATGCTAAACAAGGAGTGGATTATTTGTGAGTTTTCTGGGAAAGGGGTGGAGGTTCCCTGGAACTGAGGGTCCTTCCCCTTTTTAGACCATATAGGGTAACCTCCTGATGTTGCCATGGCATTTGTAAACTGTCATGGTGCTAGTGGGAGCGTCTTTTCGCATGCTAATGCGTTATAATTAACCTATAATGAGCAGTGAGGAGGACCACAGGTCAGTTTCACCACCATCTTGGTTTTGGTGGGTTTTACCCAGCGTCTTCACTGCATCCTGTTTCATCAACCAGGTCTTTGTGACTTGTGTCTGTGCCAACCTCCTATCTCATCCTGTGACTAAGAATGCCTAACCTCCTGGGAATGCAGCCCAGAAGGTCTCAGCCCCCATCCAAGATGAGTCACTCTGATTCAAACACCTCAGACAGTAGTGATTTATATGACTTCTAGATGAGTGTGATTTTTTTTTATATTCAACATACGTTATTATGTTGTTTCCTTAAGCAAAGTGAGAACTGTTTTATTATTTAATAAATGAGAAGTTATTCATTGAGTATAACAATCAATATATATTTATGTTGCTCTAAGTACATGCAAAACACTGTGAACACTACAAAATAAATCAGACATAAATCTTTTACTGAGGAAGCTTACATTTTAATAGAGGGTAGTGAAGAAATACATATGTAATTATTAATAAATACTGTGAAGCCCCATATACAGATATAATTCTGAACATAATTCTGTGTAATTCATTTTGTATTCTGAGAAAAATTAGAAGTTATTTCTCACGGAAAAAGTCAAAATATTATTTCAGGAAGAGGTGATATTTGATCTGGGCCTGGAAAGGGACTTAGGGGCCATTGAAGCTATGTGGACAATGGAAGGGGATGACATGACTGTCCTTGCTCTGGACGTGCTTGCCAGGATGACTCTGGAAGCAAAAGTCACGATGGCTGCTCTTTCCTCCCACCAGCCTTCCTGGGAGGAAGCAAATCAAGAGTGTCGCAGAAGCCCAGGTAACAGGAACTAATGAAAGCTCATGATACATTCTTCAGAGGAATCCGAAAAGGCCACTGGGTTGTTTTTATTTGTTTTACCAAGTGCATTTCAAAAGTAACTTTCATGGCCATATCATTTACAGATGTATTAGGGTAAAGGTTCAGTTAAATGATAATGAAAACCCCAAATGTGGTATGTCAAATATGGACATATTCCTCTGTCATATGACACAGCAGCTGGTCTAGGCTGGCAAGGTGCCTCATCTCTGCTGGGTTATTCAGGAAATCAAGTGCCTTGGTCTTGTTGCCCTGCTGGGCCACGGGCCTCGAGGGCGTTATTGTCATTCACTTTGTCAGAGCAAGCTCACTATTACGTACATTTTCAGACCAATGGTGACAGGAGAAATGCTCAAACCCATGGACAGATGACTACTCACATTCCATTAGATCGAATTTAAATACCTGGCCACACAATGTCTGAGAGAAGCTGAAAAATTATTTCCCAGCTACACATGTTGTTCAAAAGGCCACCAGGATGGCTACATAGTAGAAAGGAGAGCTTTATTGGGTGTATCAGTTTGCAAGCCAGGAAGAGACCGTCTCTCCCATGGACCAAAGGTGCTCTCGCTTCAAAGTGGGGCAAGAGAGATTGGGTTTTATGCCTCACACGCCCTGTATCACACAATACTCATCCACATTCAGCAGGTGTGGGGGGGAAAGCTACATATGTGTTTGAGGGGAGTCGAGTATGTGTAATGAGTAAACATAACATATAGCCCACGTGCACTTTGGGGCAGAGTTTTAGCATTAACATGAGATGGCATTTGGCTCTTTTCACCAAAAGATGAACTGTAAGACACAAAGCCTATTGGTGCACAGTCTCTAGAAGGTGGATGAAAGAATCATCAAGAAGGAATGCTTGCAAGGCGGGTCCTCGCCCAAATTAGAGTTGCAGGAGTCTGGGTTGTACATCGGAGCTGATGGCTCCTGTTGTTAGGGAGTTTAGCCACAGGAGTTCAGAAGTTTACTCTGCCAGCTGGCTTCCAACCTGTAGGTAACTTTGTTTCCATAACTTTGGGGTCGAACTTCGTGGATAAAGGGGTGTCTGTTTCAGTCTCTCAGATCACAGCAGCCACGTTTCCCAGGAGGAAGGGGAGAAGAGATGTAGAGGAAGTGGGGAAAAATGCTCAGTGCAATGCGACCAGATAGACTTTTGTTGTTCTGTTTTGTTTTTATAATTTCTCAGGATTGATAGAAAATTCACTGCTTAGAGGATTTTCATGCTTCTATAATTTAATACGATCTAAATCTTATAAGCAACACAGAAAGCCACGTACCAGATTTTTAACAAGTTTCTAGCATGACTTCTTCATGTGGCTGATGCAACTCCCAAAGTGAAGTTGTAAAATTGAAGCTAAGCAGGCACCAAAGTGAAAACGCAACTCATGCTGTTTATATGTTTCACAAGATAAGATCGATGGTTCTCGTATACATTTGACTGTTCCTTAACAGTGTATATGGAAAAAAAGCATTATAATAAGAATCTTGTTCCACATTATGAATTGCAGACCACCCAGATAAAAGCATGAATTTGATATCCGTTATGATTATTTAAATCATGTCTATGCAAGAGACGTATGTCAGAACCACAACTTCTGGTTATTGATTCTTCACTCAGATTATATTCACTTTGTAATCGGGCAACAAAGACTATCATGAGATACATTTTTTTAAAAAAAAGAGGACAAGTAATGCTTTTTTTTTTTTTAATTTTTTTTTTATTGCATTTTAGGTTTTGGG
>PVKP010000305.1:177423-217664 GCA_004027715.1 Plecturocebus donacophilus | reverse complement strand
GATAGCATGGGGAGAAATGCCAGATATAGGTGAAGGGGAGGAAGGCAACAAATTACACTGCCACGTGTGTACCTATGCAACAATATTGTATGTTCTTCACATGTACCCCAAAACCTAAAATGCAATAAAAAATAAAATTTAAAAATAAAAAAAAATCACAAAGAAAAACAAGCCAAAAATTGAATAAGTATATATTAACATATGAAAGAAACAAGACAGAAATACCAGCCTATGAAAGTTCTATAATTTGAATGTATGGACCAGAAAAAAAAAATCAGGCCACGATTTTTTTTTCTTAATGTTGACTGAAAGGGTAGGTAGGCGGCTCAAAAGAGTAATGCTGTGAACCATTTCATAGTAAAATGGTAAACCATTGAGCTAGAAAGTCAGGACATCTGGGTTCAAATACTAATTTAGCTACTAATTCAACCACTAATACCCAGGTGGTCTATCCACCCAACACTCTGGTCTTTCAGTTCCTTGATCTCCTTAGTTCCTATCATCTTTTTCTTCCACTGTATCTCAGCTGCTCCCTCACAGGACCACAAATCTGAAATGGTCACTCAACTTTGCCCAGTGTGCTACTATTCTGATTGCTTTCCATCCTCCAAATGACTATTTTGTATCTTATCTTCTCCCCTTAAATCTCCTACCCAAATATTCCTCCTCACCCCTTACTAATCTTGCCTCCTACCTTATCTTCATTGAGAAAAAGTATCACTATCAGGCAGAAAGGTCTCACCTCTGACCACTGAATCTACCCATCTATCTGCATCTCTACCCATACTTTCTTTTTTCTTATTACTAGAAATTATATGTTCATGTTCCTACCTAAGGCCAAAACTTCTATATATTCCCTGGATCCCATCCCCTCTCATTTTCTCAAAGACTTCACTCTTAAAATATACACACTGTCTCTTATACCATCATTTCCACCCCCCTCTATTGGATCATTCCTATTAGTCTAAAAATATGCTTAAGTATGCTTATCTTTAAGAACCCTTTTTGGCCAGGTGCGGTGGCTCACACCTGTAATCCCAGCACTTTGGGAGGCCAAGGAGGGTGGATCAAAAGGTTGTGAGTTCAAGACCAGCCTGGCAACATGGTGAAACTCCATCTGTACTAAAAATACACATAAAAAATTAGCCGGATGTGGTGGTACGCACCTGTAATCCCAGCTATTCAGGAGCTGAGGCAGGAGAATCACTTGAATCCAGAAAGTGGAGGTTACAGTGAGCCGAGACTGCGCCACTGCACACTAGCCTGGGCAACAGAGCAAGACTCCGTCGCAAAAAAAAAGAACTCTTCTCTGACCATACATATTCCTTTATTACCGCTATTTCTTGGCTCTCTTTTATAGTAAAACATCTTGAGATGTCTATAGTACTATGTCAATTTCTTGACATCACATTTTCTCTTCGATGTACTAGTCAAGGCCCATAACTACTTTATATTTCCAAAATCCAATGCACAGATCTTTTCATTTCACTTGATTTCTAAGGATGATTTAATACTATTGGCCATGTTTTGTAGTCTTGGTTTTTATGTCACTGCACTCTTTAGATTTTCTTCCTACTTCATTGGCTATTCTTCCATCTCCTTTGTTTGCTTCTTTTCCTCTGCTTTACACTAGTCACTGCAATGTTCTCTGTAAATACACTTGCCCTAGGTAGTTTTCCATATGCTGGTGTCTCCCAACTTTGTATCTTTGGTCCCTTGCACTCTGCACAGAGCTCAAGACTCAACTTATCTTTGATTTCTAATAAGCATATAAAAATTAACCTAAGCAAAAAACTCCCCTCTGCCCCCACTGCTCCTTTTCCTTCCTTAGTCTTTTCCATTTGGTAAATGGCACAACCATCCACACAAGCTCAAGACAAAAACCTAGGTGCTAGAGGTGACTCCTTTTTCATCACCTCTATATTCAAAACATCACAAAATCTGTAGGCTCTGCCACTAAAATAGAGCTCACGTATATCTACTTCTCTGTTATTTTAACCCAAACTTGTCATTCTCTTTGGATTTCTGCAATTGCCCTCTGCTATAGATCTTACTCCCCATCCCCTGTGATTTAGTCATCACATAATAGGCAGAGCAAATCTTTTTACAATGTAAATCAGATCCTATCACTCCCTTTCTCCAAACTCACTACTGGTTTCTCTTCATACTTGAAATAAATTGCAAACTTCTTCCCTGGGTAGCTAGCTCTCCATGGCCTTTTCAAAGCCCTACATGACTTGGCTCCTACCTATCTCTCCAAGCTCATCTTGTACCACTTTCTCTACATTCTAGTTACGGTGGTCTTTATGATGTTCCTTGAAGGAGCCAAGTTCTTTCCTACTTTAGGGCTCTTGCAATTGGAGTTGCCTTTAACTGTAGTGCTCTGATCACAAATATTTCTATGGTTAGCTTTTTAAAAATACCACTAAGCATTCAGTCTAAACTAACCCCTCCCCTAGTTTTTCTTCCTTCACTGTTTTACATCTTCACTAGGCTTGTCATTATCCAAAATTCCTTGCTCATATATTGTTTACCTATTTATTTTCTAACTTCCACTCACTAGAATTTAACTTCCTAAGAACAGGGATCTTTGCTAGTCTTTCTTACCATTGTATTCACAATGCCTAAAACACTGCCTGGTAAAGTAGGATATTCTTTAAAAAATACTTGATGAATGCCTTTCCCTAAGCAAGTCACCTGACTTCTCTACTTAACTCACACTGGTGAGTTTACTACTGCTAGACTTAGCTCTGGTCCAGGAAAAACAAAGGTGCTTAAAGTATGACTTCTTCAGAAAGTCATCAATTCATTCCCCCAAAAGATATTTATTGAATGTATGTTATACTATGTTTCAGGTACTGTTCAATCTCAGTGTTTAGTTAACACTCCAGTAAAATGGGATTTGGTTAACCAACAGAAGTGTTTAAACAGGATGAGTATGAAAATAAGCACAAAATGAGAAGTACTATAAAAATGATATTTTATGTTACTATTACAGCACCTGCCTATTTCCTTTTGTCTGGTAATTGGCAGGACCTTATGACAAGAGCCAACCGAAAAACAGCAGTATAAATTCTGGTACTCTAAAAGCCAAGACTTCACCATTATGCAATATATCCACACAACAAAACTGAACTGTACCAACTAAATCTGTATTGATTTTTTAAAAGTAAGTCAAAAAAATTCTGGTACTCACAGAGGACAATAAATATGAATGCCCTTTTCATAGGCACAGAGTCACTAAAATATTTGGGGCATGAATTCTCTAGAGGTGACAATATTAAGTGTTTTTTCACACTTCTGTTGCACAAATAATTATATTTATCTCTATGGAAAATCAAAGAGTGGGTGTGGCCTTAGTGCCAACTGGGCCAATAGTCTCCCTGCATCACCAAATCTGATCTTTCATAAGCTCTAGGACACCCATAGAGGGGAGTAAGGGACCTGGTTATGGTACTGCAGAGCTCTTGTAACACACACAGTATGTGTACAACTGTCCTTTTTCCTTCAAAAGCATTGGTCTAAAGCCGGGATTCCCAACCCATGGGCGGCAGACAGGTACAGGTTTGTGACCCGTTAGGAACAGCCCACATAGCAGGTGAGCCAGGCTAGAGGATTACCGCCTGAGCTCCACCTCCTGTCAGATCAGTGGAGGCATTATTCTCACAGTGCACACATGATTGTGAACTGCGCATGCGAGGGATCTAAATTGTACCTTCTAATGAGAATCTAATGCCTGATGACCCGAGATGGAAGAGTTTCATCTCATCCCCCACTCCCCTTTCCCCTGCCCCAAATTGTCTTCCATGAAACCAGTCCCTGGTGCCAAAAAAGTTGGGCACTACTGGAAGTGTTTGTCCACTGGGTTAAAACCAAGAGGAGTAAACAGGCTTGAGGGGTACAGGGGTGGCTAGGTGGGGGAAGAGAGCTTTCTCAAGATCTGCAACCAATCCCAGAGCACATCTACAATCACAGGAGCATGTGAAGGTTTATGTGCAGAAATCTACCATTTATAAAAGTCTACACTTAATAAAATTAATTTCGCAGTTAATCTTGACTGACAGATCTCTTTTTTCTTTCTGGCGAATATTTGTAAAATAAGAAAAAAGAAGAGAGAACAAAGAGATGTAGGATGAGGGAGTAAGGAAATGAGTCAGAGAGAGGAGAGAGAACGTCTGTGGCTGTTTCCTCAGCGTCTGGGAGAGGGGCCCAAACATCACATTGAACTGAGCGGGAGGAAAGGCCCTCCTGAGGCCTACCGCAAGGAAATGACCGCGGGAGACCCGGGACTAGCGCCAAAGGGCTTGGAAAGGCGGAGCTAAGAAAAATGGGCCGTACCTACAACTCCTTTTGCAGCCCTCGCTGGCTGGGAGCGGCCCAGGAGCCTAGTAACGGTCGCGTAAGCCACGCGCCACCCAGGTGGGAAAGGTGGTGAAGCGAACGCCCCGCCCGACCTCCGCGCAGGGGCGGGGCCGACGCAGAGGGGCGGGGCGAGGGGGCGGCAGCGCGTTTAAGTGACGTCTTAGCCGCCCGCGCCCGCAGAGACGAGGGTTCTGGGGCTTCTGGGAGTGTCTGGTGTGTTTTCGGTCTATTGAATTATAACAGACGTCCTTTCGACGTCTCTTCTGAATACTGACCTATCGGGTTGTGGATAGCCAGGGACAGAGTTGACATCACTGGGCATTTTAGCCAAAAAGCAGTGCTCCGGACTGCATGTGCCAGAAGTAAACTTGTCAAAACTCAGATCGTGTTTCCCCTAAAGTCAGCTTAAAGTGCAATGGTAAAAGAGAGCGGTCTCACCCCAAGACGGCCTGAGCTTAAACTGCAGCACTATCACTTGCTAGTTACGGGACCTAGGCAAATATGTCATCTCACTGAGCTTGTCTTCTCATCTGTAAAGGACACTGTGGTGGTATGAGAGTAAATGAGACCGGGTAAGTAAGTGTCTGGAAGAAAGACGCTTTGTACAAAGTAAACAATATACTTTTATCAGTATAAAACCTTTGTGGGTTTGTTTTGTTTTGTTTTCCGCATTAAATTTTATGTGGAAACGGCATATGAAAGAAATGAAAGCAGAGCTGCGTTGATGGTGGGCCTAGAAGCTTTGGCGTTTCAGTCCCAAAGGTTCCACTAATAGAATCCATGCTTCCTATAAAAGACAAAAACAACCGTTATTGGAGAAAGTCCAAGCTTCTTAGAAAGATAAACCTCCCTTTCCTATCTAATGTTTCTCCTGACATTCAAAACAATGTTTACTCTTGAACACTGTATTCCATTTTGCCTCAGTGCGTTTTCTAAAGTTAATTCCTCTAACGGAGTGTTCTTTTTCTTAGTCATCATTTAAGATCTGACTCAAATTACAGCTCTTTCTTGTCTAACTTAAATACGAAATTATCTTTTTATTGGTTTTGTTTTTGTCGTTGTTGAGACAGAGTCTCGCTCTATTACCCTGGCTGGAGTGCAGTGGTGCGATCTCGACTCACTGCAGCTTCTGCCTCCCGGGTTCAAGCGATCTTCCTGCCTGCGTCCCGAGTAGCTGGGACTACAGGTGGGCGCCACCACCCCCGGCTAATTTTTGTATTTTTAGTAGAGAGGAGTTTCACCCTGTTGCGCAGGCGGCCTCGAACTCCTGGACTCTAGTGATCTGCCCGCCTTGGCTTCCCACAGTGCTGGGATTACAAGCATGAGCCACCAAAGCCTGGCCCTTTTTATTATTTTTAACACCTTCCTTCAACGTCATATAGACATCTCAGCAAGGATTTAAAGTTATTTTCTTCCTCATTTCAGGAAAGTAGACAGGGTTTCGTGATTATAGGGTTAAAGGAATGTTTTGTACTCATGAAAAAGAAATGTTTTGTATTCACAGGAAAAGCAGGTAGATCCCTAAAGATACTGGGAGGAGGGACAAATGGTAGAGTTAGGAAGGAAGACCTTTGCTAGGAATCTGTTTGCCTACAGGGCACTACTCTTATGCTCTAAAAGGAATGGGCTCCTGGACAGGTAAGTGCCTTGGGGTCCACATAAGGAAGATGTAGGGCACATCAACAAATGAAGCTTTGGAATTCTCATGAGGTCAGAGGGCTCAGGCTGGATTTGAGTCAGTCAACTATAAATATATTACAGCCTCCCCAAATGCCATGAAGCAATTCCCACCTGTTACAGAGAGCTACATAAATGATTCATGTAAAAATATAATGTTCTGAGACCTTAAAAAATACTGTGCTTCATTGAGAGACAATATAATGAAAATTTACCAATAAAAACATTAAACAATCATCTGATAACCTTTCTTATAAAAATTAACAGTGTTTTAAAAATAAGTAAATTTATTATATTTGCAACAATGTCATAGAAAGCAAAAGCTTTTGAGGAGTAAGGAGAATCTCAACTGACAGCAATTTTTTAAAACTAAATTTGACATGATACAAGAAAGTTTTACAACTTTCTACATAAATAGTTTCATACTTCTGAAAGTACTTCAATAAAAATAAAAATTTGGCCAATGATCTATTTAGAATGATTTCGGTGCCAACTTTCTTTCCTAGTTCTCTTCATCAGTCTCAAGTGCCAATCACTTTCTATGCTCCAGGCTTTACTGTTTTCAAAACTTTGCTAATATGCCAGCCTCCCACCTAGTTGTTCCCGTCTTCACCTTACTCCCTAATATTACCCCATCCATCCAGATCCTTTCCACTATTGAAGGTCTAGTTCAAATATCAGCTCCTCTAAGATTTCTTCAACTTCTACACTAAGAACAGTTTTGAATTATTCACTTGGAATATAGCTATTTGTATATATCTTATTTCCTCCTAAGGTTCTTAAAGGCAAGTATCATGTCTTATTCTTATTTGTATTGCTCACAGTGTCAATTTTCCACTAGAATTCAAATTCTATTGAAAACCAAGCCTTTAAATATCTTGTTCATCACTGTATTCCCTAGTAGGTCGTACAAGACCTGGCACACAGTAGGCATGTTATAATATATTTTAAGTGAGGGAGTAAATGGATTTTAAAACAAGCTCCATGAAGGCAGGGATTTGTGTTTTATTCATTGCAAAATGAATATTTGAATATAAACATATGCCTTTTTTAAGGCTTAGCATTCATTGTATACAACAAAATTCTTCAATCTACATAGCATCATAAAAGTCAAATATGAAGTCTGCCTTTCATCCAATGAATTCAGTAGATGATATATCTTTCTGAAAATAATACATCCCCCAAAACTGCAGTACAATTTACAATAATCAAAATAGATGTTTATATTAGTTTCAGTTTTCTTCTTTGTCTTTTTCTGTGTTCTAAATTTTCTGCAATGAAAGTGTGTTATTTTATAATCAGAAAAAGTAATCAATACTATTTTTAAAGAATGTAGTAGATAAGATCATTTGCAAATATACACCTGAGGTAATTTGAGGACATCAAGGTCAATCAAGGTGATGTAGAGTTAATACCAAAGAGAAAAATGAAATAGGACACTTCTGTCAGGGACTGAATTATGTCCTTCCCCACAAATTCATATGTTGAAGCCCTAACCTCCACTGTGATGTATTTGAATATGAGATTTGCCAGGCTGGAGTGCAGTGGAGCGATCTCAGCTCACTGCAACCTCTGCCTCCTGGGTTCAAGCAATTCTCACGCCTCAGACTCATGAAGGTAGGACCTTCGTGATGTGATTAGAGTGCCTTTATAAGAAGAGACACCAGAGAGCTTGCTTGCTCTTTCTTGGCATCATGTGATGACACAGTGAGAAGATGGCCATTGGCAAGCCAGGAAGAGAGACTTCATAAGAGCACAACAATGCTGGCATCTGGACCTTGAAATTCCAGCCTTTAATAGAAATATGTTTCTGTTGTGTAAGCTACCCAGTGTATGGCATTTTGCTATAGCAGCCCAAGCTGACTAAGATAGACTAAGCAGACTAACATCTGAACTGTTGTGTGGCAAGCAGTTTTCTGATATTGAGAGATAATTCATTCCTCTCAGATTTAGTCAGTAAATGTTTATTAAATGTCTACTATGTTCCATGCCCTGTGAAAAATGCTGATGTTCAAAGATAAGACAAGGTTCCTACCCATAGGGACTGATTTAATAAGAGACGAACATGTAAATAAATGGAAAAAAAAGTGTTATATGTGCTCTGATCGAAGTATGTATAAGGGATCCAAAGGTTACAGTAATTGTTTCTATCTGTGGTTTAAGTGTGGCTAGGTTTGGTTGGTCAGTACTCTATGAGGTTAACTCTAATTTCACCAACGAAGTAAAGAGATGTGGCTTTCAATGTGGCGACAAACCCCGGCCTTCACATGGTGAGCCCTGCTGAATGGTCAGCCTCTGTCATTCTTGACTGCACCATCTCCGTGATATATAATAGCAACATAGTCTTATAGCAATTAATAAATTCCTACAAAGAGCTTCCAGGAATAGGTGCAAATTTCAGAGATTCAATAGACGAAGTCAAAAGGCCAGCACTGGGCAGTCACAGAGATTTAGATGGTGGCTTCCCTCTTAAGAGGTAGAAAAGAACTTGTTGCATGCCCTGTAAAATGAAACAGGTATTGGCAATGTCTTGAGGTGCCCTTCAATCAATTCTATACTCTGTGGACTTCCATTTCTAATTTTCCTTGGGGCTCTAAATATTTTCAATAGCATTCTGATTTAGTTATACTAACTGTATTTTGTGTAAGTTAATAAGTATTCCAAGCTTGTTACTTGGAGAAAATGCCACTGATGACCTGGGAAACAGCATGAAGTGTTAACACCTTTTAGTCTCACATCGCTTTTGCTGGGTAAGTCCTAATCAGCCCTCAGCCAATGCCCTAATTTCTCTGGGAAGCTGTGCCTAAACTCCACCAGGCTTGGATTGATTGAGTGCTTCTGCTATAAGCTCCCTGGCACCCCGTAGTTACTGTATAATAGCACTTATTATATTGTTTTGCATTCTCTTGTTTAATTGTCTGTCTTCTCTACTGGACTGTTAAATTCTTAAGGACAAGAACAATATTATTCTTGATGATGTGCCTGGATCTCGAAAGCTTTCAGTAAGTATTTTTTGAATGCATCTACTTTCAGAGCCTGCAAAAATAGAGGACCAGATGATTATTAAGTTTATGGTGCCCCCAGCAAAGTGCACCTAACCAATGAAGTTCAGTTCAAAATACTTATCTGACCTTTGGTATAAATTAATCAAGTCCAAATTAAGAGCACAAACACTAAAGGAGTACAGCACCACAGGGTAACCAAAGTCAGGTGGACATAAAATTGAAGGTCATTTAGAAGAGGTGAATATTAAATTAGTTTTGAATAGAGGGGAAAGGCATGGTGGATAAGGCTCAAACAGAAGTCTAATGAAGAGAGGAATGGACAGGCTTTGTTTATGCAGATCAGCTTGTTTGGATTAGGACATTCATAATTCATTCATCTAATACATATTTAATATCTACCTCAACATTAAAATGAACTTTGAATTCTAGGTCGAGGAGTTTAGATAGGATATGACAAGTATATAATAAATACTTCAAGTACACAGATAACATGGTAAAAACTGTAAACTTTATGTGAATATGATTATTTTAGCAACTACGCAGAAGATGACCTAGAGTGAAGAGTAACTCACGAGTGATACACAAAAGCAGAGATGACCTGTTACAAAGTAGGATAAAATATGATGCAGAGAAGCCTTTCTTCTAATATTTTCTCCACTGGCAGGTAACAGTTTCTGAAATTCCTGCCATAGAAGTCATTCTTTTGGTTTAAGGCAATGTCTTTCAAAAGCTTTTGTTTACATGTAAGAATTTGCTAGTAAGTGATGGTAACAGCCAACACAGTGGAAGCTCTGGCCCCCAAAATCTGATGTTTTGTTCCTCCTAGGAGTATGAATCCTTAGCTAGAGACAACACTTAGCTGCCTCACAGGTGAATATGATCACCACCAATAAATGTAGGAGAAGAGACATATCCAACTTCCACATCACTTCCTCAAAAATAAACTGCTTTACTTGCATTTTCCTTCTTTGAGAGCTAGAATGGAGACATGGTAGAGATCCATTTTTAACCCATTTATGCCTAGTGTTCCATTATTGGAATGCTATGCTTGTGGGAATTATTTATATCCTACTGCTCAAGGTCATTGCCAAGGTCTGATTTTTCACAAAAAAATTTTGCAGCCTCTAGCATAAATAGGTTAAGCCATGTCCTAAGCTAGTCCCAGGACAGAGACATAGGACTCTGAGAAGACCTCATAAGCCATGAGCAGAATAACCCTGTTAGTATCAACCAACCAGCCACTTTCATTAGAGGGAAATAGAATTCTATTTTCTTTTAGGCATTTTATTTTTTCTTTCTTCATTGTAGCACATTACCCTAATGTAATATTCATGAGTCTGGCATCTTTCATTAGAGGGAAATAGAATTCTATTTTCTTTTAGGCACTTTATTTTTTCTTTCTTCATTGTAGCACATTACCCTAATGTAATATTCATGAGTCTGGAGTAGATTTGAAAATTATCTATCTCCTACCTAGAAATGGGAAGAACCTAAAGATATGGGTCATAAGAAACAAATTTTAAAAAGGGCTGGATTAGGGCACTCCTTAGGGAAAGATAGACTCACACAGGCCACTGAAATAAAGGAACACGGGTGGTCAGCTAGGGGGCAGGTTTTTTGACATCTAGAAGAGGCAAGAGGATGAACCAATGAAGATACTTCATGTACTTTACAATTTTGGTGAGACCAATCAGTTACAGTAATTCAGAGAAAGGTACTAAGGGAGGTAGAAATGAAGAAGAGGCAGATTATTAGGGAAAATGAAGGTAGAAATTCATAAGGGGCAGCATTATGATGTTTAACAACAAAAACAAAATAAAATAAGAGGAGCCAAAACCAATTCAAGGCATCAGAGCCTGGGCAAATATGAATCATGAAACTGTGAAAGTTAAAATTAGAGTAATCCTAGCTGAAGAGGATACTGAAACTGCTGTTTCTCATGTTAACTGTAAACTGTGGTAGTACATTAGATATGTCCTTATGCAAATTAAAATGGATGATAAAGGGGTGTTTGAAAAAAAAAGGTAGAGGTGATATAGACCATTACTACCCACATGGAAAGTGTAAGGGCTAAAAATGCTGTCTAAAGAAATAGCTACACTTAGTTCTATTACATTTTAAGTTTAAACATTACGTTTTTCAGTACACATCTTGAAAAAAGTAGCAGCTTTTTAACCATTATGTTCAGCATTCTTTTCACCTTAAACTTGCACAGAAGTCTCTCCTTGAACTTCTTCATCATTATTTTGATGTTCAACTTTCTGGAGAAGCCTGGGGCCTAGTAAACCAATAAGTAGACTTCCAATTGGGGCTGTGATGAGGATGGACAAAAATGCCACTGTCAACACATCCATTCCATAGTCTTCTAATTGTTTCTCTCCATGTGACCTTGCTGTGTCCAAAGCCACAGATCCTATTGCAGCCTATAAAAGTTTAAGGATAAAGATGGAATCATTATAAGACAAGCACATATAAAGAAAGTGAATTTGTTTATTGTTTGCAAAAACAAATTGATTATTCTTTTGCTCAACTAAGAAAGTTGTTTTAGTCTTCTTTTTGGTTTTGTTTCACTTTTTTAGAGACAGGGTCTTGCTGTGTTGCCCAGATTGGTCTTCAACTGCTGGCCTCAAGTGATCCTCCCTCCTTAGCATCCCAAAGTGCTGAGATTACAGGTATGAGGGACTGAGCTCAGCCTGGCTGGTTCTTATTATCTAAAAACTCTTTCTGTCCTTGCATGGGAACATACTAATGACTCATTTGTACCTATCTGTATAAGGTAGGGTTACAAAAATATCAAGAAAATACATTTCAAAACACAAAGCAAATCCAGACTCACAATATTAATTAAATAGAACACGAAGTTCTATGTGTTAAATTTTTCCTGAATAAAGATGAAAATTACTGGTCATCTCCTTTTATCTTTAGGAATTTGGAATTAAAAAATAAGATGAAGAACATGCGGGGATACCTATTGAAAACTGTTAAATTTTAAATAAATATATACTGCTTTAGAGCTTAAACTTATCAAACATCATGAAACATAAAAATAGTGGACACCTTGACAACCTGAAGTTGATCTTATTAGGTATTTGGTCAACTCTTTGCTCACAAGTTGGTGAAATATTTAATTTAGAATGTATCTATTGGAAAATATTATGAAAACTTTCAGTTTCCTTTAGAGGCAAAATGCAGTATTATCAGTGCAGGTGGAAAAAATGTAATTAATCTGGTTATACTTTATTCCACAGAGCCAAACAATGTTAGCCTTTAAGACAATGAAAAAGAAAATAGTGTACATCTGACACAATGGCAGAAACTACTAGTTGCTCACAAAAACCTGAATGCCCCTTTCCCTTCTATAATAGAAATCCTGAAGTTTGGCTGGTCACATTGTTGTCCAGAGACCTTTTTATAGAACTCTTAGCCATTATGTTTCAGACATTTTTGAAAATCAAATCGGGGAAAAAACAACTCTGGAGTAATGCCCAAATGAATAGAGCATAACTGAAATCTGCAATATAATTACTGAGCATACCCATCCCCCAAAGCCTCCTAAATGAAAAACACTTGATTTTAATCCCTCAAAATTCCTTAGAAATTTGAATATTTATTTATAAAATAATCTGGGACAAAACAGTTAAATATTGTTTGATGTAATCAGTCTGAAAATATACAATACAACCGAAGATACATCACATTTGCAACAAATCATAATCTATACAGTTCTAACTTAATTAGTAATCATAGGTATTCAAACAAATGCATGGTCAACAAATTCAAGCACCTATCTGTAACTGCTTTATTTATCACATGTTTATTAGAATACACAAATTTTCAGTCAAGTGATTGAGACATTTTCCAGGAAGTTCAGTGAATTTTAAATAATTAATACCAACTAATAATCTAGGAAATCAATAAAGCCCTTTCTTACTTTTTTTTTCAATAAATCTTTTCTCCATTATATATAAAGACTCTGGTCAAGCTCAACTGATCATCAATCATATTAACATTAAAGTATCACCAAATACTAAGGTTAGCCATGCTATTTCTATTTTACTCTCTCATTAACATGAAAAGAGTTAACAACTCTTTCCTTGGGTGACTTGGAGAGGGTTGATTGATGAAATTCAAACTCTTCTCTCCAGCTACTACTGCTTTCTAGTAGAATAGGGATTTACTGGATTTTTACTTGTATCCTGGTTATCTAAGGAAATTTAATGAGCTATCACATTTAAAGAATTAATATACCAAAAATACAGCTTTTAAATAATAGATTAGGATAAACTCTTTGCATAAATCCGACTTCAACTATTTATTTTTGCTAAATTTAAATAAGCATTCTTATTTAATATTTAAAGGTTTCATACAGAAATAGCAGTTAAAATGCTAAGCCATCCTAGCCATCATACCTGAACTGTGGCCTTTGGAAGCCATGCAAAAGATATGAATATCTTTTCCTTTAAGTTAAAACCAGCAAAACACACCATCAGAAATGTAGTCAAAATTCGTATTAATACTGCAATGCCTACGGTGGCAACACAAAGGCCTGTAAGAAATGTTCAATTTTTAGAAACAATAGGAGAGAAACTGCATCTCATGGTTACTAATTCAAAATAACCATCAATAGAAATAATTTTTAAAACATTAAAAAATTACAAATACAAATGTTTAGGCAGAATATATCAAAACAATATTATGGATCAATCAGGCTATTTGTTTAAAAAGATGTTTCCCTAGATTAAAACCAGAAATTAGCATATTTGAATTCTTATACAGATTTGAATGTTATATATGTCTTATGCTTTACATCAAGAACCACACTTTTTCATGTGTGTAAGAAGAATTTATTAAATGATGATTACATGGTAAGTAATAAGCTTTAAGTACTGGGTACTCATAAATGTATAATGTATAGATTTTGCCTCAAAGTCAGAGGAAGACAGAAACATAAACAACCAATTCATAGACTATACAGTAAGTGAGCTATAGTCAAACTGAGGACATAAAAGAGGGAAAAAATAATATTTTCACCCACAAAGTCAAGAATTCTTTACAGGGTATAAGACCAGAAGTGATATCCAAAACATTTATGAGCTGGTATGGAGGGAATTAGCCAATCAGAGCTGGCTGGGCATGACCAAACAAAATAGACACTGGCAGTCTCCAACTGTTTCACCATACTGGTGTGTATTAGTCCCAATAATACCTAGTTAACATATACAGCTACTCCATTTAGTCCTGTAGAGCTCTTTGCTGATAAAGACGAGTTGATCATCATTTGCCAAACAAGGGACTGTGACTAGTGCTGCTGCAGCTACTAGACCTAAGAGAGGCACAGCTAAGGTGACTCCTGAGTATTAGGGTGTTTTTTTTTTTAAGTAGCATTTGTTGAGTGTTTACTTTGTGTCAAGTGCTGTACTAAGATTTAAATATATTATTTTACTTAATGCTTACAACCTGTGGGAAAATTATTATTTTATAGTTGAAAAAGCCAGAAGCTCAGAAAGGATAAATACTTTTCTCAAATTCAAAGGGCCAGTAAAACATCAGACAGACATTGCAGGAGGATCTGTTGTAAATCTGCCATAGGGTTTTCTTATGGAAAAGTTTTGTGGCTCTTTGTTGAAAGTTATTTCTCCAAGGTTTGAAAGTATTCAAAAATATCTGTAGCCTGAAGTACAAGATAAAGAGTTGATACCATTTCCAGAAGGAAATACTGAAAGTTTGAGAAGAGGATGAGAAGGAAGTTTTAGTTGAGTTTGAAGTTTAACAGGACATACAAGTGGTGCTGTCTAATCAACAACTGGATATATTGATTTAGAAATAAATATTTTGGAATTATACAGTTTATAGTTGACATCACTGGTATAGGTTAGAGAAGTAATATACAGCCAGAGGCACAGAGGCTTTGAAAAGAACTTTGATAAAGGGCAGAGTTTAAGCTACATATCGTGTAAGGAAAGGCTCAAACAGCACTGGGAAATATGAAGTTTAAGAACTTGATATAAAGGAGGGTTAAAAAGTCAAAAGCAGCAGATGCTGCTGAGAGAGAAAGTAAAACAAAGACTGGATTTAGCAATATTACCTTGGTAAGACCTTGAAAGGTTGTGTGATAGGCAGAAGCTGGGCTAAAATGTATTGTGGAAGAAAATGAGAACTGAAGTAAAAAGGGGAATGTAGTGACTTCTTTTGAAAAGTTTGAAAAGAAGACAAGAGAGGTAGCATGGTAGGGATGCGGGGAAGTGAAATAGAGAAATTATATATATAATTTTAACATTATTTTAATATGAATTATTTTAATTATAGTAAAATGCACATAACATTCACCAACTTAACCATTTTTATGTGTACAGTTAGTATAATTAAGTATATTCATACTATTATGCAACCAATCTCCAGAATTTTTTCATCTTGCAAAATTTAAACTCTATACCCATTAAACAACAACTATCCATTTCCCTCTACTCCCAGCCCCTGGAAAATTCCATTCTACTTTCCGTCTCTATGAGTTTGACTACTTTAGATACCTCATGGTAGTGGAATCATACAGGGCTAGTCTTTCTGTGACTGTCTTATTTCACTTAGCATAATGTTCTCAAGGTTCATCCATGTTGAAGCATGTGTCAGAAGAGAACCTTTCTTTATGATAAGAGAGACTGGAGACTAAATTCTGAAGTGGAGAAGATTGTGATATGATATTTAAGATGTATGGGAAAAGGAAAGAATCCATATGTAAGATTCAGAAGAAGGTAGCACGAGATGGGATTCCTAGTATGAACGGGAGAATATTGTGATTGAAGGAAAGAAGGAAATAAAGAGTACATGTAGGCAAATTAATTTTTAAGTGCAGTGTTGTGAATCAAGAGAGTTTTAGTATGATGGCTTTTGAATGTATGAATAAATAATTAATGAACAACCAGGGATTTCTATTCCGTGAATACAAACTACAGAACTAACTAATTGTCTTTAAAATTCTGGCTGTTGTTCAGGACAAGGCTAGATGAATATTCTTACTCTTGGAAAAAGAATTGTAAGGCCTCAATTTTCTGGGTAGTGATCAGCAGTATCACTTTTATACATAAGGAACAAGATTAAATGTGTCAAATATACTGTCTTAGATGAACAAGCATTACTTTCTTTTTTCCTTTTTTTTTTTTTTTTTTGAGATGGAGTTTTGCTCTTGTTGCCCAAGCTGTAGTGCAGTGGCATGATTTCAGCTCACTGCAACCTCCGCCTCCCAGGTTGAAGCAAATCTCTGGCCTTAGCCTCCGAGTAGCTGGGATTACAGGCATGTGCCACCATGCCCGGCTAATTTTGTATTTTTAGTAGCGATGGGGTTTCTCCATATTTGTCAGGTTAGTCTCGAACTCCCTACCTCATGTGATCTGCCCACCTCAGCCTCCCAAAGTGCTGGGATTACTGGCATGAGCCACCACACCTGGCCAGTTTTCTAACCAACTACTCTAAAAAACTTAGAGCATAACTAACCTTTTATATAATTGTGACAAGCAGAACCACTGTACACATACCTACTTCAATTGAATATAAAAATGTCTTATTGTTGAGTAGGTTGACCAAAATAAGTGAATTTTAACAAAAGTACACTTTGTAATTCTTACCTACAGTTTCTGGTCTGAGAGATGCAATAGAAACCTCTGCTCCAATTAGTCCAAAGAGAAGGGGCTGAAAAATGTCCCAGGCAACTGCAATTATCTTTTCAACCTCTGCCTAAAAGAACAATAAAACACACACACAAATTTTTATTATGTGAAGTTACAAAGAATTTTAGTAATTTCAACTTTGAATTATTGGGCCTAAGGTAAGCTTTATTTCTGTGCCATCTATATCTAAGAGGTTAGCTAGAACAGTTCAAAAAAAATTACACGAAGACCTTTCTAATACAGTTAAGATACACGAGGTATTTTAGCATATACTAAATATTAGTTTACAAATGGATGTTAATAAAAAGATTCTTATAAAGTAATCTTATGAGGACTCCTATTTCTGAATACATTATATGTGTGTGTACATACTGTAACATACAGTATTGTTTTGTAGTTTAAAATTTTATGTCAACTTTCCTTCAATAATGTGATTTAGACTGCTTACGATATTGGTACATATATCTAGATATGCCTCTATTACTGCTGCATAGTAATCTACAGTATGGAAGTACCATAGTTTATTCAATCATTTCTTTATTTACAGATCTTTACATTGTTTCCAATTTTATCTATATAAAAATACTATTTAAGGTTATCTCAAATCATGCAGAAGAGTAAAATCCAGGCTTACTAAAGTCATTCTCAGTGCTAATTATCACTTTATTACCCATTAGCTCCAATTCCTCTTTCACTGATGCTCCACAGAAAATGGAGGTGGGCCTTTAAAATATTTTTCCTTTGCCAGGTAGCACCATGTTAAACTTTGTCAGTAGAGTGTGCTAAAGACATATTGCAAGCTGAAGGTGCTTTTCTTTCTGGTTTCTGTGACTCCTCCCAGCAAGATCTTAAGAGTATGCACTAGCGGCTTTAGCTCTAGCTCTAGGTCCCTGCATTCCAGGTGGCATCTCCAGTATCAGGGTCCTACAGTTCATGCAGTCAGCAGCACCTAGTGGCCATTAGGTTTCCTAGCATATCCATGGATCAGTTTCACAGCAGAATCTCTTTGGCAAGATACCTCCCCATGAACCCTAGGGAATGGATCTCCTGCAAATTTGGAGGGTAAATTTTCAGCAAATTCTGCAGACACAGCACCACAGTGAATTCTCTAGGGTCTAACAAGGTCTAGATCTCAGCCCTGTGGCAGGAAAATGAGGAAGGGACAGGCTTAAGGGGATGATCTATTATAGCCATAGGTGGTATTCTTATATTCTTTAAGGATGTCTTTACGTCTTAATAGCCAATACCTTGTTACTCAAATCCTTGATGTGGTTAATAATCAACTGTCCTTATTCCAATTACTATGTGATTTTTCTTTCCTCATAAACCCTAATAGAAAAATGGGCAATGAACTCACAGCCAACATCATCATACTAAATAGGCAAAAGCTGGAAGCATTCCTTTTGAGAACCAGAATAAGACAAGGATGCCCACTTTCACCACTCCTATTCAGCTGTAGTACTGAAAGTCCTAGCAAGAGCAATCAGGCAAGAGAATGAAATAAAAGCAATACAGTTAGGAAGAGAGGAAGTCAAACTATTTCTCTTCGCAGATTATACTATACCTGGAAATACTATACCCACAATAGTATGTAGATACTCTACCTAGAAAATCTCATAGTCTTTAGTCAAGCATAAAGGCTTCTAAATCTTATAAACAATTTCAGCAAAGTTTTAGGATACAAAATCAATGCACAAAATCAGTATTTTTATACACCAATAATGTACAAGCTGAGAACCAATCAAGAATGTGACCTCACTCAAAATTGCCACAATAAGAACAAAATATCTAGGAATACAGCTAACCAGGGAGGTAAAAAATCTCTATAACAAGAGTTATTGCTGAAAGAAATCAGAGACAACACAAATGGAAAAACATTCCTTGCTCATGGATAGAAAGAATCAATATTGTTAAAATGGCCATATTCCCCAAGGCTATTTACAGATTCAGTACTATTCATATTAAACTACCAATGAAATTTTTCACAGAATTAGAAAAAAAAATTCTAAAATTCATTTGGAACCAAAAAAGAGCCCGAATAGCCAAAGCAATCCTAAGCAAAAAAAGCGAATCCAGAGACATCACACTACCCAACTTCAAACTATACAAGGCTACAGTAACTAAAACAAGATGGTGCTAGTATAAAAACATACATATAGAACAATAGAACAGGTTACAGAATCCAGAAATAAAATTGCACACCTACAACATCTGGTCTTTGATAAAGTTGACAAAAACAAGCAACTTGTAAAGGATTCCCTATTCAATAAACTGTGCTGAGATAACTGGCTAACCATTTGCAGAAGATTGATGCTAGACCCCTTCCTTGCATAATATACAAAAATCAATTCAAGATGAATTAAAGATGTAAATGTAAAACTGAAAACTATAAAGCCCCTAGAAAAAGATCTAGAAAATACCATTCTGGACATTGTCCCATACAAAGACTTCATGATGAAGAGTCCAAAAGCAATTGTGACAAAATCAAAAATTGACAAGTGGGACCTTATTAAACTAAAGAGCTCTGCACAGCAGAAGATACTACCAATGGAGTAAACAGACAACCTATACAACAGGAGAAAATATTTGCAAACCATGCATCTGACAAAGGTCTAATGTCCAGTCTTTAAGAAACTCAAACAAATCAACAAGCAAAAAACAACTCTATTAAAAAATGGGCAAAGCACATGAACAGACACTTCTCAAAAGGAGACATGAACGTGGCAAACAAGCATATAAAAATGCTCAATATCACGAATCATTGGGGAAATGTAAATCAAAACCAGAATGAGTCACCATCTCACATCAGTCAGGATGGCTATTATTATTTTTTAATATTTAAAATTAACCCTTTTATGATACATAAAAAATCAGTAACAATATTTGACCCTGTAGAAGTAAACTGAGTGACCAAATGTCAAAAGAAACATAATTGTACATCTTTTGAAACGTTTTAATTTTTTGAAAAATTTTATTTTAAATTTAGGGGCACATGTGCAGGTTTGTTACATAGGTAAACTTGTGTCATAGGAGTTTGTTGTACAGATTATTTCATCACTCAGGTATTAAGTGGGAAAATAGTTATATTTTTCCTGATCCTCTCCCTTCTCTCACCCTCCACCTTATTATTATAAGTATAATAATAAGGCCCCAGTATGTGTTGTTTTCCTCTCTGTGTCCATGTGTTCTCATCATTTAGCTTCCACTTATAAGTGAAAACTTGGTATTCGGTTTTCTCTTTCTGTGTTAGTTTGCTAAGGATAATGGCCACCCAGTCCATCTATGTCCCTGAAAAGAACATGACCTCGTTCTTTTTTATGGGTCCATAGTATTAATGGGATACATACACCACATTTTCTTTATCCAGTGTATCATTAATGGGCATTTATGTTGATTTCATGTCTTTGCTATTGTGAATAGTGTTGCAATGAACATACACATGCATCAATCTTTATAATAGAATGATTTATATTCCTTTGGGTATATACCCAGTAATAGGATTGCTGAGTCAAATCCATTTCTGTCTTTAGCTGTTTGGGGAATCACCACACTGTCTTCCACAACGGTTGAACTAATTTACACTTTTACCAACAAAATGGCTATTACTAAAAGTCAAAAAATAACAGATACTGGTGAGGTTGTGGAGAAAAAGGAATGCTGATACACTGCTGGTGGGAATGTAAATTAGTTCAGCCACTTTGGAAAGCAATTTGGAGATTTCTCAAATAACTTAAAATAGAACTACCATTCGACACAGCCATTTTATTACTGGTTACATACCCAAAGGAATATAAATCATCTTACCATTAATACACATGCACGTGTATGTTCATTAAAGTGCTATTCACAATAGCAAAGACATAGAATCAACTTACATGCCCATCAATGATAGACTAGATAAAGAAAATGTGATACATATACATCATGGAATACTATGCAGATATAGAAAATGAAAAAAGCTGGAAGCATCACACTACTTGACTTCAAATTATACCTCAAGGCTATAGTAACTAAAAGAGCAATGGTACTGGTACAAAGACAGACACATGGACCACAACAACAGGTCAGAAACCCGAGAAATAAAGCTATGCCCCTACAACCATCTGATATGTCACAAAGCCAACAAGAACAAGCAATGTGGCAAGGACTCATATACACCATAGGCATATGTATCATGGAATACGATGCTGCCATAAAAAATAATGAAATCATGTCCTTTGCAGTGACATTGATGGAGCTGGAGGCCATAATCCCAAGCAAATTAATGCTGGAGCAGAAAACAAAATACCACAGTTCTCACTTATAAGTGGGAGCTAAACAATGAGTACACATAGACACAAAGAAGGGGACGATAAACACTGGGGTCTATTTTAAAGTGGCGGGTGGCAGGAGGGTGAGGAATGAAAAAGTACCTATCAAATAGTATGTTGATTATCTGGGTAACAAAATTATCTGTACTCTGAGTCCTCATAACACATCATCTACCCAGGTAACAAACCTGCACATATACCCCTTTAACCTAAAATAAAAGTTGAAAAGAAAAAAAAAAGAAAAACAGGCAAAACATATGCACAACTAATTCACAGAAGAGATACAAATAGTCACAAAATCTAAGATGTTAAAACTGAGTAATCATGAAACAAATTAAATTGACAGGCTTTTGTTTTTTGAAAGGGGAACACCACATTTAGAAAAATACTAAGACATTTTAATAATGAAAAGTATTCATGACTTTGTAAGGAAACTCACCAACTGGCAGGAGAGCAAACTGATAATGCTTTTTTGGAGGGCAAGTGAGCAGTACCTGTTATACTGCCTTAGCATTTACATAGAACAGATTTGCTCATAACTAAAAAGAAGCTGTATTTTTGGATGACATTTCAATGCTTAAAGTTACACAATGTAAGGATCTGCAATCTCAAGTATATATACACCAGGTCCTCAAATAATGTCGTTTCTTTCAACATTGTTTCAACAATGAGAAAAAAAAATCAATTCCTCATGTTCTCCCCATATCTGCAAGGGTTTTCCGTGGGTATTTTGGTTTCCTCCCACATCCCAGAGATGTTCTCATTAGGTGAACAGATGTGTCTACATGGTCCCTATCTGAATGAGTGTGGCTGTGTGTGAATGTACCCTGTGATGGGATGGCATCCTGTGTAGGGTTGGTGCCTACCTTGTGCCCTGGGCTTCTGGGATAGTCTCTGGCCTATTATCTTACTTGCTTTTATTAACCTTTCTAAAATGTATGTGTAGCTCACATTTATTTCCCTGTTTAATATCTGCAGTGTTTTGGTTTTTATTCAGATGTTTGGTGATGTTTTGTGACCTTAGGAACTTAGGAAATATACCTTAGGAACTTAGCTCTTGTTTATATCAATTGGTCTATGGTAAAATTAGTTCTGTTATTTGTCATTTCACTTAAAGTTGCATTTTCTGAGATCTCATTGACAATGCTAAAATGAGGACTATTAATATATTCAGCAGTTTGACAAAGAAAGATTACAATGTTTCTTTATATTCTTTATTTGTATTATTTCTGGTGTCTTTATAGAGGGGAAGATTCTATTTCCATTCAGCTTATGAGTGATGAGAGATAGAGAGCATATGTGAGGGCATTGGTTGATTTATTTAACAGTTCTATTCCTATAGCATGCAAAATGTTATGTTTTTATCAGATAATGAGTTAGGTTCAAACCTTCCACCACTAACCGCAAGCCACTTGGCTCTCAGTACCTCTCATCTGTAGAATCAAAGGTTTATATTAGATAACATCCAAGATCATTTATCACGTAATGATGAGTTCTGCCAAAACCATGGTCCAGTTAACACCTTTCCACATTATCTTTAAATTTTACTTTTTAATTTAGTTTTTTGAATTCATTATAGCTAAAGGTAAGACTTTTTTTTGAGATAGAGTCTTGCTGTGTTGCCCAGACTGAGTGTAGTGGTAAGATCTTGGCTCACTACACCCTCCATCTCCTGGGTTCAAGTGATTCTCCTGCCTCAGCCTCCCGAGTAGCTGGGACTACAGGTGTGCACCACCACACCAGATAAAGTTTTAGATGTTTAGTAGATACAGGTTTTGTCATGTTGCCCAGGCTAGTCTCAAACTCCTGAGCTCAGGCAATCTGCCGGCCTCAGCCTCCTAAGTGCTAGAATTACAGGTGTGAGTCACTGCACCCAGCCAAGGTAAGACTTTAGTTGATCCTCTTTGTAGTAAACAAGAATCAACTCTATTTAAATTTTAGATTACTTAAGACTTTTGTTGCCATGACTAATTGTTCGAAAAATCCTCAAATGTATTTCACATATTCAGAATACTAATGAAAGTAGGACTAAAAAGATTTCTATATCAAATTACTTTTATTTCTAAAGTGTAGACAAAGGCCATAATTTGTATTTTGATTATAACACTTTAGACTAGTTGAACATCAGACATGGGCTTATATATTGCAAAACATAGACGTCACAAAGTATCTTCTTGTGGCTTTTTCACAATGTCAAAACTAAAATGAATTTGCCTATAAAGAAAATGGAATTTTTGAATAGGCTATGTATAAAAGATAAGCCCAGGGTAATGAAGACTGTGTTGTCATTGAAAATTAAGGCCATTTGACACATTTGTATGCATCATTAGTAAAAATCTGAAAAAATATCAATTACTTTGAAAGTCAAACAAAGGAGAAAGTTAAGACAAATAGAAGTTTCTTCGTGAGTTGGATATCTACTTAAGTTTATACTTTTTTAAAAGAACATTTTTAAGAATCAGAAAATCCAAAATACTGTATCAAGAAAAAAATCTATAAACTTTGGGTTCGTTCCTACAGGAATAAGAACTTTCCTGAGTACTAAATTAGAAAAGATATGGAGACTGCCTGCCACATGACAGAGTCAATAAACATTAGTTTTCCTTCCTTTCTTTGGGGAACCATTTTGGTATATTCAAACGGTATATACACATATATTTTTTTGGGAGAGGGGATGGAGTTTCACTCTGTTGCCCAGGCTGGAGTGTGATGACTCAATCTCAGCTCACTTCATTAGAAGCAGCACTAGATTTGAGAATAGAACAAAAAAAGAGAAACAGCTTTAAAAAAGGTGAGTGCATTAAATACAACAAACATGGAAAGATTAATGCTTGTAAGAAAACCAAGCACAAATTATAAAATAATATCAGAAAACTGGACACAAACAGAATTTTATAAAATATTTTAGCTTTTCAAATCTTATGCTGTTAGTATGATATCATGCTGCTCTGGAGGTAACCATAAAAATAACAAAGGTTATTACACATTACTGAATGTGTTCGATGATTAAGCACTTTTCTTAGTGCTTTGTATAGGTTATTTCAATTAATCCTCCAGCCAGTGAAGTTGTTATCATCATTGGTAAGTTAGATAACTTGTACATGATCAGACACACCTAGTAAAAGCGGTAGAGTTGAGATTGGCCTGCAGAGTCAAGCTCTTGGCCCTGTGCTATCCTTTAGAATAAGGTAAGAAAAGGAATCCAAACTCAGGACTTTGGTTTGGTTCCCACAGAAATAAGAACTTTCCTGAGTACTAAATTAGAAAAGATATGGAGAGTGCCTGCCACATGAAAGAGTCAGTAAATATTAGTTTTCTTTCCTTTCTTTGGGGAACCATTTTGATATATTCAGATAATATATATATTTTGGAATGGAGTCTCACTCCATCACCCAGGCTAGAGTGCAATGGTGCGATCTCGGTTCACTGCAACCTCTACCTGCTGGGCTCAAGGAATTCTCCTGCCTTATCCTCCAGAGTAGCTGGGACTACAGGTGTGTGCCACCATGCCTGGCTAATTTTTTGTATTTTTAGTAGAGACGGGGTTTCACCATGCTGGCTATCCTGGTCTTGACCTCGTGATCGGCCTGCCTCAGCCTCCCAGAGTTCTGGGATTACAGGAGTGAGCCACTGTGCCAGGCCTCAAATGGTATATTCTTATTCTAGCTCTGCCACTTACTTTTTGTCCTCTGGTCAAATATTTTTGACTTTCACAATCTACTCAATGTTTGTAAGCCTTGGTGTCTTGATTTTAAAAGTTGCTCTACTATCTACCTTTCCAGATTATTGTTAAGAATAAATGAGATAATTTCACTAACAAAGAACTCTCCAAAAAAAAAATTAGAACTATAAGAGACTGATAGATCTGACTACATGAAAATATAAGATATCTGAGTATTAAAAGTGAACAATATAAAAAAGTACAAAAATTACTTAGACTTTTGTTGCTGTGACCAACTGTTTAACAGAAGTCTTCATATGTATTTCATATACTCAGGATAGTAAAGAAAGTAGAAGGACTAAAAAGATTTCTTTATCAAATTATTTTTTATTTCTAAAATGTAGACAAAAGCCACAGTTTGTATTTGATTATAACACTTTAGACTAGTTGAACATAGACGTGGGCCTATATATCGCAAAACATATAAAAGACATAGAAAATGTATCTTCTTGCAGCATTTTCATAATGTCAAACTAAATGAATTTGCCTATAAAGAAAATGGAGTCATTGAATAGGCTATGTATAAAAGATAAGCCTCAGGGTAATGAAGACTGTATTATCACTTATATAGATGTGTGTGTTGGAGGTGTGTGTATCTTACAGATGGATAATTGTGAGATATGGCAAGGTTTCTCTTCAAACAGCCTGTTCAGCCTCTTACAATTACAAGTACCTCCCGCCTTCTCTTTCTTCTCCTTTCCTTCTTTCTAATTTTACTACATGCCCAGGCATGCCACAGCCCCAGCTCACATTCCTTTCCTTATTTGGGAAAGGACTGGCTCCCTAGTCTGCCACAGATGACTCCTTTCTTTTCTCCCTTCTTTCCCATCACGCATTCACCTTATCTAAGAAAGTTTAAATGTTTAGTCAATCAGGTCTAGTTTAGACTGTGGGGTCCACTCCCAGTCAATGAGGAAAGAATACAGAGGCAGGAATTGTGTTATGAATAAAAGCTTCTCCTTTTCTTTATTCAGTGTGCTCTTGTGGCAACCTGCCCTACGAGAAGCACCCTTCTGAGCAGAAGTAAATTTGCTTTGCTGAGAAATTCTTTGCTTGAATGCTCTTTTTGCTTATGACTCCAAGCTTTATTTCTAACAATAATCAATACACATTATACTTCAGAAGATAATGAACAAAAGAGCTATCAAAGAAAAAGAAAAAAAATACAAGTGGCCAAATATGTGAAAAACTGTTCAATTTCACTGTTAAAGAAATACAAAATAAACAAGATGTGACTTTTACCTATCAGTATGGCTAAAGATTAAAATCAATACTATTTTAAGCCAGTGGTTCACAGTGTAGTCTCTAGACTGGCATCATCAGACTCATCTGGAAAGTAATTAGAAGTGCAAATTCTCAAGCACCACCACAGTTTAAAATCAGAAATTTGCAGCAGGGCCCAGCACTCTTAATTTAACAATCCAGTCCTGCTAAAGTTTGAGAAAACTATTCTAAGGTCAAGCTGTAATGAGACATGTACTTCATATTTTACTCTCAGAAAAGTAAATGGATACAATTCTAGAAAGCAGTTTGGTAATATATGTCAAAAACCTCAATGTTAATATTATTTGACTTCCAAATTTTACTGTCAGGAATCTTTCTTAAGGAAGTGATCAATTTCTGATCATTTCAGCACAATTTAAAATAGTGGTGACTGAAAATAACCTTATAACTATATATAAAGGAATGGGAAAAGAAAAACATCAACTATGGTGAATCCATGTGTGCAGATAAAGAGATTCACATAGGAGAGTTAGTTACTAGAGGTAAATATTTAAAAAAATATTTATAGTTATCTTTCTGGTTGTGGGGTTACACTGACCTTCTATGTAGTGAGGCTACAGGAAATTGAAACAAAGGGAACACTGGTTTGGCTTATAAAAATCTTTTCTAGATAACCTCCATTATAGTTTCTCTAAATAACAGTATAATTGGAAGTGATCAAAGTTTCCCTTTCCCTCCTTTTTCTTTCTGTGCTCATATCCAGTGCCCACTTGGCATGAGGTATCAGTTTGTCCTTGCTTTCCCTGTTGCTAAAACTACTCTTTTATGCTCTGTTTCAAATGATACTGCTCCTTCTCATTGTTTATTCTTTTTATCCTATCATTTATGAATTTAGAAACTTAATTTTAAACTGCAAAAGTTTATAATTATGTTTTTAATACACATGGTGTTACTCAAACAGATGTCAAAATGTAAAATTGTGTCATGCACAATAATGCTATTATTACCTTATTATATTATGTATTACAGCATAGTACAAGTCACCTTGGAGTCAAATAAATCTGAGCTTAAATCTCAGTGCCATTTTCTAATTTGGTGACCCTGGATATGTTGTCTTTCTGACTTATAGTTTCTATAAAGTAGAAATCATAATACTTTTTCAAAGATATTTTTGTGAAAATAAATGACAATATCCACTTAGTGCCTGATACAGACCCATAAAGAGTAGCAACAAAAATTTATCAGCTCCCTTTTCTCTTTTTACCCGTGACAGTATCATATAATGAGCTGCTTTCAATTTGCAAAGATTTTTAAAGAGGTGGTGACAGAAAGCATTTCTGTTACAGTGTTGGCATGATTTAAATTTGTGTCCCACCCAAGTCTCATGTCAAATTGGAGAAGATCTCTTAGGAGATCTAATGGTTTGGAAGTGTGTGGTACTTCCTCCTTTCCTTTCGTGTGCTCTCTCTCTCTCTCTCTCTCCATGTGCACGCCCTCTCTGTCTTCTGCTACCATGTGAAGAAAGTGCCTGCTTCCGCTTTGTCTCCTGCCATGACTATAAGTTTCCTGAGGCCTCCCAGTGTTGCTTCCTGTTAAGCCTGAGGAACTGTGAGTCAATTAAACCGTTTTTCCTTATAAATTACCCAGTTTCTGGTAGTTCTTTATAACAGTGTAAAAATGAACTAATACACCTATAAAACATTAATTTTTCACGTTTGACAACTTTCCTGCTGAAATATGTCAAAATATTTAAATCATTACAAAGCTATTGGCTTTGGGTGATAGAATTATAATTTTTTTCGTTTTCTTTGTGACTTAAAAAAATTCAATGGTGAAACCCCATCTCTAGTAAAAGTACAGAAAATTAGCTGGGTGTGGTGGTGTGTGCCTGTAGTCCAAGCTATTCAGGAGGCTGAAGCAGGAGAATTGCTTGAAACTGGAAAACGGAAGTTGCAGTGAGCTGGGATATCGCGCCACTGCACTCCAGCCTGGTGATGGAGCGAGACTCTATCTCAAAAAAAAAAAATAAAAGAAAAAAAAAAATTCCTAAATTCAACAATGAGCATATTCCATTTTCACACTCAGAAATAAACTTCATTTTTTAAAAGTTCTCTTTATTATTTTTATCCTGAATAAAGATTACCATAATGAAATTAGGGGGCAGTTTATAAAATGCTAATTTCCAGCAAACTTGGAAGATGCTTAACAAGGGGTCCCAATGCCAATGCAATGGCATCCCTTCACTAAGTCAAAACTGTTGGCTTTGTCTTCGGGCAAAGAAGTAATCAGTGTGCTTCAAAGACAGTATGTTAGTTAGCAGCCCAGGGTAGGAAGGTAGACACCTAGCAGTGAGTTCTCAGAGAGAAGTAAGGGAGGCAGCACACCCCTTTTACTGAGCTGAGATTAGATAGAAGACTGACCAGTGATGTGTAATACCCTTGCTTTAGCCTGGAAGGAAAGCGAAGCTACACACAAACAAATGTTTTGATAACTGCAATTGTTTATGAGGGATGAGGGCTAAGAGTATCCAATTTACAGTAGGAAATTTCTCTTTTAGCTTTGCTCTTGCTGGGTGTTATGCCGCTTGAAATCAGGAAGTAGAATTTGATAATACAGGTGCTGATAAAAAAAAAAGTACACCTGAAGTAAGCCTCATAGACAAGCCTCCTGACAACACAGCAAACCTAGGTGCCCATCTACTACGTAGAACAGGATTTTAAAGTGATTCTTACCTTTTCCCTCTCATGCCCACTCAATCCATCTCAGACCATTTTGTGGCCTCAACACGCTTCTGAACACAAAGCTCCAGGCAGCCTCTACCAATTTATCCTCCCTCTCTCCAAAATGAGAAGATTCATAATCATACTTGTCCTAATTTTATAATGACATCCTTGCAGAATAGCCTCCTATTTGAATGCTATTTACCCACTATGAATGCTACCTATGGAAGATCCCAACAGAGATCCACTTAATTGAGTATGATTATATATCTCATCTCAAAATTTATAATATTTCCATATTTCCATATGACATTATTTTAATAATTTAAGCTGAATTATTTTGAACAGTTGTCTTCAGGCTTTATAAGATTATCTCAAAATGGTATAGCTACATTTATTTTAGGTCACCAACATCTCCATTAAGCAGAATAGCATACAATCTTATCAAGTTCAAATCTATAAAAATGCATCTGGAAATTAAATAAATGACAACCAGTGAATTTCCATAATACATATTAACCAATAATGAAATACAGTTTTCATTCATAATATCAGCAAAATATCTGAAAGACTTGTATTCAGAAACACAGATCCTCTCACATAATACTGGTAAAAATATAAATTGGTTCAGTCTTTAAAAGGGAAAATTGATACTATCAAAAGTATAAATGTGCATACTCTCGCAATCTTATTTCTAGAAGTGTACTGCATAAACTAAAATATACATTATATTTTGTTGATTTTAAGACACATATTTTTATATTTTAACATTTCTGAAATTAGAATGTTAGGTTATAGTTTAACTGGCACTTTTTTTCTTTCTTGGTGACATATAATTGGGTTTTTATAATTGACAGACTCAGAGTTTATGAAATATGGTTATGTAAGGATATATTATTGAAGCACTGTTTATCTTGGCAGAAAACCAAAAACAACATAAATATCTATAAAATGCCATACTCCGTAGCTATTATGTAGGATAAGGAAGGCATTATGGTAGTATGACCATGATACATTTTAAGTAAAGACATCAAATTATAGATTGATGTGTAAGGGGAAAAAAAAGATGGACACTGGGTATACATTTGTATATGCACATAATATAGCTTTTATAATTAAATATTTTATTAACTTGATACTAAGAAAGTATATGGAAAGCAATTAATCTCATTAGAAGAGTCATGAGCAGAAGAACTTAAAATGAAATTCACCTTTTCACTGGTCCATCCCATGCCTGCAAGGAAAGCCATGACCAACGTGCACAATCCTCCTGATCCAGGGAAACCAAAATGCACACTGCTGAACACAGCTAGCACAGACAACCCCAACACAAGGAATGTTCTCTTACACACAAGTTTGTCCTTTAGGAGAAAAAAATTCATTCAATCAATTATTTCAAATCCCTGATTTTTAATGATTAATAGATTTTTCCATATCTAGGATTTAGAAAGAAAATTAAAATTAAAATGTCTATGTAAATAGACAAAGTGTACAACATAACATTTACTTTCTTTTCTTCAACAAAAACAGAGTTAGCACACTACAAAGGTGGGTTCTTTCAGGAACACTAATTCTTCTGCAGTTACCAATGCAGAATATCACAGGACTTAATGAAGTAGCAGAAAAAAAGTACATGAGCTTTGGAGCTGGACAGATCAAGGTTAAACTTACAGCTTTTATTCATCATTGGCGTATATAGCGGCCACATTGCTTAACCTCTCCAAGCCTTGTTTCCTGAAAGCATTTACATTATAGGGTTTGTGTGAAGGTTAAATATCTATCTCTATCATTTTCAGGCTTTATATTTCCTCTTTTAAATTTGATGTTCCCTTGGTTTTCCTTTCTAAACCTTTGAAAACCAGGAAGCTTTAAGAGGTTCTAGAATGACAGTAGTTTTTGTTGCTGTTGTTTTAAAGTCTAAGAATTGTGTAATATTTCCCCCTTTACTTTTTCCTGTTTGGCCTTTGAAACTTCTTGTTCATCTTAGAAAGTAGGTCTTTAAAGTGCTTGACTTGGCAAAGGCATGAAAGCTCTGGAGGTGAATTTCCTGAGTTCATCCCCAGTTCCACTGCTTTCTAGCAATGTGGTCTTGTTCAAGTCACTTATCCTGCCTAAGCCACAATTTCCTTATCAGTAAAATGGTCATAGTAATAGAAATCTCTTTATGAACTATTTTGTGGATTGTACTAGAGCAGTGCTTTCCACTAGAATGTTTAGTGACGATGGAAACGTTCTAGATCTGCTATAGCCACATGTAGCTAGCAGCTGATGTACTCAACAAAATGGCACTAGATGATGACTCACTGATTTATGTATGTGTTGTGTGTGTATGTATATATGTATGTATGTATTAGATATGGGTTGTTGCTGTGTTGCCCAGACTGGACTCAAATTCCCAGAGGGATCCTTTTGCCTCAGCCTCCTGAGTGACTGGGACTACCAGGCCTGGTTAGAAGCTAAGGTATTTTGGTACTAAAAAAGGGTAATAAAAAAAGCTATTATATATATGGGTTTAGTTAAGTATTATGAACATTTAAAAAATTTGCATACCCTATTACTTTGGAACTGATACTATTTGTTTTATAGTGGAATTTGGAATGTACCAAATATAAAACAGAAACAAATTACAGGACCATATTAAAATCTCCCATACTGAGCCCATTTTATAAATCTCATGGACAACACTGATACAGCCATAAGTGATTTTATAATGAGGGCCCATTTGCTCAAATACGCCCTTCACATCTGTCTTTGAAGGAAGTGTTCTAGAATGTTTTCCCAATGATATTTGAGAGCACAGCCTTCTCACAGATTATTTCTTTCACCTGGTCACGGCTTGGAAAGTACTGAATGAAAAATCCAAGAACAGATCCAGTTGCCACACCAAGTACCACCTCCAAAACTCCTCTGAGGACGTTAAAGACAGTGGAGCCTGAAATATACATTAAAAAAACTTAGAGCTGTAAATCCAACAAATACACAAGTTTTACTCTACAATCATCAACATAAAGCATCTAATTACAAAGAAGGAACATTTTAAAGACAGTTTCTGCTTTCTACATTCTTCATTATGTAAATAGAACCTATATTTTTCTCCATAGCATACGGGATTTAGGAAACTTTAATTAAAAAAATTTTTTTGTTAGCACATTGTGCAGAAAATTATATTAAAGTTTCTCCACACATAAAGTCCTTCTTCACAGACTGTCCTAAGAAAAAAATGTACTAACTAGTTTCTATGGTCTCTTGTTATTATGGTAATCATCTCTCTTATCTAAATAAAATTACCTCTGAAGTGATTTTATTGAGCTAGGATAGCTTTCTGCCAGGTAATGCTATGACTGTCAAAAGGATCCAGCTGTGATAGTAGCACTATGCTTAAGCTACTGTGGTAAATAATTTACTATGAATGTGTAGAAAGTAGCTAATTAGCTTCAGTCTACGGTATAGTAAGGTGTTAAAAAACCTCTTAGGCCCCACCCCTAAAAATCTGATTCAGTATGTCTGGCAGGGCTCAGATCCAAAAGATCTAAGAACCACTCTTGGTTGGCTGGGGGTGGGATGGGGAAAGGAAACACAGCAGAGTCAGCTAGGAAGGTTCTTCGAGCTGTAGCTTATGAAAATCCCACTGCTTCTGTGTTCTTTCTCCTCCCACCACCATGATTCTGATACAAACTCTGTTGCTCTAAAGCTGTGGTTCTTAATCCATGCTGCATTGGTTTCCACTCCCAAAGGTTCTGATTTAAATGGTCTAAGATAGGACCCACATAAGAGTACTTTTAAAAACTGCCCAGGTAATTCTAGTGTGATGCTAAGGCTGAAAACCATTGTTTTAACAGTGTATGCCAGGAAAGTGGTAAGAACATAATTTGGATATGTGTAGTAGCATTAAAAATAAGAGTATGGATTTGACTTAATAGGTAACCAAGCATCCTCAAGCGTTCCTGAACAAGAAAACAATGTTGTGAAAACAATGTTTTGAGAAAATCAATTTACCAGGGATAGATGGAAGGCAGGCTCTGGAGCAATGAGAAAAGGTGGGGTTCTAGGTAACAGGCATATATCATACACAATCATAGAATGGGAAGATAATTATGGGGAGAGAATGGGAAGATAGCTATGGAGAAAGAATGAAAATGAATGACTTCCCAAGATGTGTTACTACAACGGAATCTGAAGCTAAACTTAGGTTATAATTACACTTTGTCAATCATATAACATTGCAAATTTTATTTCCCAATTTTGAACGTAAGATTAAGGCATGAAACTTGGGCCATGCCACAGGATAATAAAAGCACTAAACTGCTTCTTGGCCTTTTGGCTAAGGTCAAGTGTAGTATCTGTTCACATCGGTTTAATACAGGTGTTGAACGACAGTGGGAGAAAAAATAAAATTCCTCTTTTATTATACTTTAAGCAAAATCATCAATTTCAGACACTTACTAAGTATTAATAGGACATCCATTAAAAGCATTGCTGCTTATTATCCATAAAAAGCTGAGGAGGAGAGAAGAAAAATTGTTCTTATTTTAAAGGCATGCTGTTCCTTTTACTTAGACTGCTCTCTGTCTTTTGTGCTCCTTGAAAAACCTACTCATCTATTGTGTGAAGTCTCCAGGCCTAAACTTTCCCGGATCACTTCAAGCAGATGCTGTTCTTTAAACCTCTCTACGTTGTACCTCCCCTACTGCACCTAGTGTGTACTACTTGAGCAGTCTCTAGCTAGAGGGAGGAAGAGAGTAAATAGCTAGCTTACAGCCCCTCCTTAGGTACAGAACTCTTAGTGTTCTTTTGCCTATTTTTAATTTGCCTTAATCAATTATCAAGCAAATATGTCATGCTTATAACATTTTAATCTATGTCTCTAGAGTGCAAGAGTAAAGCCTGTTGTGAACTCATTAGGTTACCTGTGGAAAAGGCTATGCCCAAGCATGTGTTGAAGCCAGTGATAGCCAGAATGTCATCGAAGCTGCCAGATGCCATGAGTAAGGTCGGGACACCTTTGTCAACACCATAGCCTCCTTCCTGCAAAAGGAGCATTGAAGGCACCACAACTGCTGGAGATACAGCACCTAAAACAAAACTAAGCACACAGTACTTTAAACATTTATGTTAACATCTTACTTCTTAGTATTTTGAAATTATAATACCCTCCACTTTTTTAAGGGTTATACTTTGGACAACTACAGTCGTTCAGATAGCAGCGAAGCATGAATCCAGAAAAACACGTATGTGTAAAACTTCTATAGAGCACTGTTTTTCAAAATGTAGCCACAGACAACCTGCTTCAGACTACTTAGGTTGCCTAAAAATGTATTTTTATTGGTATTGAAGGCCTAATGAGGGTAAGTCCAGGACGCTGGCTTTTTTAAACAAAAAAAATTCATTTTATGAAGTTTGAAAAACAATGCATGGACTTTCTGATTTGGAACTCAGTGATGCTGGGCCTTCTCTCAGGGATTGCTATGTCAAATAAGGCAACAGATGAGAAGAAAACGATATGATAGTCACACTGATGCCAGTAACAACAGCAGTTCTAACAGCGGAAAGCATTTAACAGTACTTACTATGTACCAGACACCATTTTGAGCACTTTACACGTATTTGCTAATTTAATCCTCACAACAACCCTATAAGATAGATACATTCCATCTTAATTTTATAATTGAGGAAACTGAGACACAGAGAGATTAAATAATTGTTAAAGATCACACACTGGAAAATCACAGGGCTGGGATTTGAATCCAGGGAGTAGAGTTCCAGAGTCTTAACCATGAGAAGAATTTCTTATTTCTTGCTGACTTATTAGCACGAAATTCTCACTAAGTCCTTTCTTATTTATTTACTTTGTGTGGCTCTTAACCATTGGAAGTAAAGAATTGACAATGGAAGGAGGAAAACAACAGTAGCTGTTGTTGATCACTGTTGCTGTGTTCATTATCCTTTGTGCAGACTTTAAGTGAAATCTGGTATCTCTTTAACAGGCATGGAATCAGGTATAGGCAAAGGACCAAGACTTCTTCAACAGTTTGAATAGTAGGTGCTAACTGTAAGAGTTAGTGCCTAATAACACACAAACTATATTTTGAAGTTAGAATATTTAGATTATGCTGTAACATCTATCTTGCATTTTCTGATGTCTATAAGAAAATTCTATTATGCATTCTCTTGTATGGAATCAGGGAAAGCCTTAAATATCCCTACATATTATCACAAGACAAATAAACAATAATTACCCCAGTATAAATCCCCATTGCCATGGTAAACCCAGCAGGTAATGGGAAAGAAGAGCAGATGTGCATGCCTCCACAATACAGGGACCCATGGACAGTCTTACACAAACACCCTTCAACTTCTTCAGGGCCTGAAATATAAAAATAGACATCTTAATGTAATCTTCTGAAGATGTGCAGAGAAGATGACCTTCCATGCTTTCTCTTCAGTATATGGACCATCTCTGTGTCATCATGAGTTTTCAAGGTAATGAGCTTTATTTAACAAACATTTTAGCACTCCAGGTGTTTTAAGACAGCTTATTTAGTCCTCACTACAACCTTATAAGTCAGGTAATACTATTATCCCCATTTTTTAAAGATATCCTCATCTGAAAAGTCATAGGCTAAAGTCATTTGCCCAAGACCATGAAACTGGTGAGTGATGGGTCCAGGTCTAAACCCAGGCAGGCTGTTTCAGCATCTGTGTTCATAATCTCTAGCTAATTTAACACTCTCATTATTAGTTTTATTTATAACTTGTGGTCCCAGAATGAGGCTAAGATGAAGAGCTTCATCCCCCAAGGACATTCATTCCTGTATTCAAAGACATATATGAAAACAAGGAGCATTAAAAAAGCACACTTGAGACTCATTAGGCAGTTTCCTGAGCTAGTGTAGTTAGCCCTGAACACTTGTATAGGGCTTCACAAACCAAAAACATGTTGTTTTCTCCCCTATGAGCATTATTTATAACCATGGTCTATATCTACGTCAGAGAAAAGTGGGGCCTTTATTCTTGGTGCTCGCCCCATACAGACTCTACCTTTCTCCAGGAAAAAGAATGAGACCGGCAGGCGCAGTGGTTAATGCCTGTAATCCCAGCACTCTGGGAGGCTGAGGCAGGTCGATCACCTGAGGTCAGGAGTTTGAGACCAGCCTGGCCAACATGGCGAAAACTCATCTCTACTAAAAATACAAAAATTAGCGGGGCGTGGTAGTGCACATCTGTAATCTCAGCTACTTGAGAGGCTGAGGCAGGAGAATCACTTGAAGCTGGGAGGTGGAGGTTGCAGTGAGCTGAATTGAATCATTGCACTCTAGTCTAGGCAACAGAGCGAGACTTCATCTCAAAAAAAAAAAAAAAAAAGATAATGAGACAATCTTTTGGGTTATTGCGAAGCACAAGGTCCTACTTGCAAAACAATCCTCCATGAAATAAATTATATTCTATACTCAAGAATGTCATGCAAAGTGTCCATATCCATTTCCTAATGCTTAGTGATTCTAAATATCTAAAGTATTGAAGAAACTAAATTCCTATTTAATAATGAGAAATTGACACATCATACCTTTGAATCCAGACCAAGGCCAGCACGAACCAGGATGACAGACAGGGCTATGCTTCTCAAAGAGGAAGACCACTTGTGCTTGATCTGAACATTATCGTTGATGACTGGGATATTTCGGATGAGAAACCCTGCAAGCAGCATGCCTTGAATGAAGAAATCAAACATGTCTAGTTAGTTTTCAAATACAGAAAATATTTTTAGTACTTTAATTTTATAGACACTACTATATAATCCCAGGAATCACTTCACTAATGCTTAGAAGAAATTAAGTTAAACTTTTAATTAAAAAAAGTTATAATAAATTAAAGCAGCTAAGAAAATACTTTAATGTGCACATAAAAAGATAGATTATAATAATTAATATTATCAAAGTAACTGAACTTAAAAGGGAGATAAGATGCAGCATTTAGATAGAGAGTATGATAAAATTCTAAATATAAAATGTTTTAATACAATGCCAGTTCAGTCATCCCCTTGTATGCAAATAGCAAACAGCCCCTGAAATTATTTGCTATGTCAGATTACTTGAAATATCAATAAATACTTCTACGGATTCTATTTTACCTTCAGACTAGATAATTTCCTAAGAGACACATAACCTACTTTGCAAACGTTTTAGATATCAATTATGATGAAATGGACATTGCCCTGTGATGTCAGCTGGTGACTCTTCTTTCACTCATTCAGCTCTACTGAATGCCTTCAGTAGTTTAGACACTAGAGTGTGCATCAAGCATATAATAATGGACTACATTTCAACAAGCTTTCAGCCTCTAGGAAATAAGACAAATGGACAATATCAATTTTATGAAAGCGTGAAATGGATGTTATATGATCTGAGGCAGGGAGGGGGATTTAGAGAAGGGGGAAGGGGAGGAAGAAATGGCTGGGGGAGTTGAGAAGTTTCTGGAAAAGACTAGTTTATTCAAAGGTAGAAGAAAAAGTGACTCACTCTGGAAACTGCAAGTAGTTGAGTGTAACTGAGGAAACTGAATAGTTTGTGAGGGAATTCTGCCTTCACTGATACCACATGCCCACACAAAGGGAAAGGTTTCTGTGAGACTGTGAGCCTCTTCCCTCCATGCTTCTCCAGCAGTGTCCTCTTTTCACCTTGTCCTTATAAGCACCACATTTCAAACAACTAAATAAATTTCCCGAAGTTAGTATATTTTGTGATGCAAGATGGGAGAAGAGAGACAACCTGCAAGTAGAGCTTTTTGTGACCTGCTGCACATGAAAGCATCACGCCAGGCGTCTCATCTCTCACCACTGCCATTTATCTATGGGAAAGACTCTAAGTTCTGAATGCTGCAGTTATGGTCTTTCTGGAATGTTTATTGGGCAACAGTATGAACAGGCTTGGTTTTTGGAAGAAATAATAATGAGTTATACATGCACATGTTAAAATTAAGAAACTGTTGACAAATGTAAAGTGACAAATACATACTGTATCCCAACTGTAACTTTCCATCTTCATTCTTGAATGTTTTTTCACTGTTAAGGGTCTTCTGTGGCTTTCCACAAAGTTTCTGTACCTATTCAAGCATATTTCTGTGTGTATATGCTCTTTTGTGTTGGACACAAATAGGACACTTATACACTGCTGTGCAGCTTGGTTTTTTTTTTCCCCATTTAATAATATATCCTGCACATTTTCCACTGAAGCATGGATGTATCTGCTCTATTCTCCTTTAATAGCTGCAATAGTATCTCACTGTTTGGAAGGTTCATAATTTTTGGACCACTAATTTATTAATAGATTTTAAGGAAACTTTCAGGTTTTTCATAATAAACAATGCTGAAATGAGCACAATTCATACATCAAGTATTTAAGTGCCTGCTACATGCTAGCCCTGTATCTGATCCTAGTAACAAACAGGTGAACTAGACCAGCAAGCAGTCCCCAGACTTTTTGGCACCAGGGACTAGTTTTGTGGAAGACAATTTTTCCACGGATGGCAGGTGGTTTCGGGATAAAGCTTTCTACCTCAGATCACCAGGTATTAATTAGATTCTCATAGGAGCACACAGCCTAGATTCCTTGCATGTGCAGTTCACAATGGAACTCATGCTCCTATGAGAATCTAATGCCACTGCTGATCTGACAGGAGGCAGAGCTCAGGCAGCAATGCTTGCTCACCTCCTGCAGCAGCCTGGGGCTTGGGGACTCCTGAGCTAAACTAATGTGGTCCTTGTCCATATGGAGCTTATATACTTGTAGGTTTGCGTAACTATATTCATATTATAATTCCCAGCAGCAGAAATATTAGGTCTATGGTGTAGGGATATATCATTTTTATATATATTGATGACTTACCAGCCAAAAATGCTGCACTAATGCTTACATTCCATTTTTATGACAATAGCTCTTTAATGAAATTTAAAATGTCCATCTAAACAACTCCTAAATTAATTATGGCATACAATGACCTGAAATCAAATGGAATAACCTAAGAAGAACTCAAAACTATGTTAAGAGGTTTTTATTTTCTGGGGGTATGAGGGAACATTTTTTTTTTTTGAGACAAGGTCTTGATATGTCACCCAGGTTGATCTCAAACTCCTGGGCTCAAGCGGTTCTCCCACCTTAGACTCCCAAGGTGCTAGGATTACAAGTATGAGCCACTGCTGTCTCTCCTGGCCTGAGAGAGCATTTTTCATTCCTGAAATGAACGTTAGGACAGTTTCCCTGGGAGACTGTTTCCTTTGCTAGTGGTCTGGTTGATGTAATGTGACCACCTGATTTTGTTTTGGCACGTGTCCCCACTCTTGCCTCTAGGGCCTCCCTTGGAGGAAAGAACATCTTCCTTGATAGAGGAGTGTTGTTCTCTTTTAAAAATTTGTATTATGAAAATTATCAACACATGACCAATCTGATTTTATCTACTTCCATGTTTATTTTTTTGTAATTTGTATTATGGAAATTTTTTCAATAATGATTTGCCTTCTCTTCCAAAAGGAAGCTATTTTTAAGTTTATTTCAGGAATCAGAACTGCTCACTCATACTCCATCCCTGACAAATTAAACTCTTAAAAATATTGAACAGGTGGCTGGGCACAGTGGTTCACGCCTGTAATCCCAGCACTTTGGGCAGCCGAGGCAGGCGGATCACGAGGTTAGGAGATCAAGACCACCCTGGCTAACACGGTGAAACCCTGTCTCTACTAAAAATACAAAAAATTAGCTGGGCATGGTGGCATACGCCTGTAGTCTCAGCTACTTGGGAAGCTGAGGCAGGAGAATTGCTTGAACCCAGGAGGTGGAGGCTGCAGTAAGCTGAGATGGCACCACTGCACTCCAGCCTGGGCAACACAGTGAGACTCCATCTCAAAAAAAAAAAAAAAACAAAACAAACAAACAAAAAAAAACCAGGCAATCATCACATACAGTTTGTCTAAATAAGTTTCCTTTATGGGTTCAGATAATGCTTCAGTTTTGGATACTGGCCTTAATATAATAAGAACAAGTAAACTTTTTTCATCTATGGAAGTATACAACTATTAAAAAGGATGGTGAAATATGTATGTAATTTTTGAGAATGATTTCAGTTACCTTAGGGGAGATTTCATTTGATCCACAAATCCCAAGACTTTAAATCTTTTTGCAACATGGTATATTATGTTTTTGCAATAGGCATGAAGTAAAAAAAGACAAGTGGTGTATAATGGGCATTTTCATGTGTCTAGAACAACAGTCTTCATCATAGGTTGCATATGAGAATCATCTGGAGAGCTTTTTACAACTTGTGATGTCTAGGCCATACACCATATCAATTAATTCAGAATCTCCGGGGTAAGACCTAGGCATGAGCTTTTTTTTTTTTTTTTTTTCAGATGGAGTCTCACTCTGTCGCCAGGCTGGAGTGTAATGACATGATCTTGGCTCACTGCAACCTCTGTCTCCCAGGTTCAAGCGATCCTCCTGCCTCAGCCTCCCAAGTAGCTGGCACTACAGGTGCATGCCACCATGCCCAGCTGTTTTTTTTTTTTTTTTTTT